>JAADYG010000400.1:0-28940 GCA_023338115.1 Phytopythium boreale
AATCAAGTGCGGAAAAAAATGCTGCCATCGTCTCAAATACGATTTGAGGAGTATTTGGGCCAATTTTGAGCGTTGTAGAGTTCCTATTGGCTGATTTTCGGGCCAAAATTGCGACCTCATTTACTTTTGGCCAGGACTGTAATCAAACCGCATTATGACGGTAGTACCCATCCCTTTTCAACCAATCCCAGGCCACCGTGCAGCCGGTGGCGCCGATTCCGAGCACTTCCCGCGAAAAGCGAGCGGAAAAGAATGGGCAAGCACGTCGTCTGGGTCGGCCGCGTGCCGGCGGCGCTGTGCGCCAGCGAGGAGGCCGTGCGCGCGCTCTTTGGCGAGTTTGGCAAGCTGCAGGCCGTGCGGGTGCGTCGCCTCTCTCTCTCTCTCTCTCTCTCTCTCTCAGTCTCTGCTGCTGTTTTGTATCACGCGGTCGATCGCTCACAGCTCGTGCTATAACGCCAGATCCACCACAACCTGGTCGACATGTCGGCGCACGGCTTCATGTTGCTCGAGTACTCATCCAAGCGCGCGGCGCAGCGTGCGGTCGACGCGGTGGAGGGCGGCGACGTCAAGCTGTCCGACGCCAGAGACAGCGAGATGCGCGCCGCCCACGCGCTGCAGCGCGGCGACCCGGCGACGACCGAGGGCGAGGGCGGCGGCGACGAGGACCTGCGCGACCTGCTGCTCGGGCGGCGGAGGGCCAGCGCGGGCTTCCAGTTCAGCTCGCAGCACGACACGGCGGAGGACGAGGAAGACGTGATGCTGCAGAGCCTGTCGCAGCACTCGTTCGGGTCGCAGCGCAAGCGGCACAAGCGCCGCAAGGTGCGCGACTAGAGGCGCGACGCCGTGCTTACTGTCTAATAGTGAATCGCTGTGTATTCTTATACGACGCGGTCCCAGTATCACGCTAGAGCTCGGACGAGCGCTTCTCGCGCATTCGACGCAGCAGCTGGCGCATGCGCGCGCTGCTTGAGCACGAGCAGTCGGTCCAGTCGCTCTGGCACGCCGCGCACCGCTGCAGTCGCGGCTTCTTGTTGGGGAACGCGGCTCCTCCGTCTTCTTCATCGCCATCACCATCGATGGATTCCATCGACATCGAGGCCAGGTCGACGCCGCCGTCGTCGCTCTCGGCCTCGTCGGAGCTCTCGAGCAGCTCGTCGCACTCGAAGCCGTCGTCGCCCGACCCGTCCGCCCACTCGTCCGTCGCGGTCTGGGCTGGTTGTGGGTCGCTCGCTGCCAGTCGCACTTCGTTACGAGAGGCACCGCCGAACGGCGTGATCGATGCACGGGTGGAAGTCGGAGCGGCGACCACGGACGGCACGATCGTTCGCTTCTTGCGTGCGCTAGCGCTCAGCCAGTCCGTCATGTGGCTTGACCGCCTCGGTGTCGCAGCTTTGGTGACCATTCGGCGCTCCAAGGCGGCCAGTGCGCGGTTGGTACGCTCGCTTGCGGGTTGGCGCAGGTTGCGTAGCTGCAACGGATGTCGGACCACTCGCTCACCCTCGTTATCCGGCGACTTGGAGCCCGAACGCGCCTCATCTGTCGCGCTGTCAACGCTGCGCACATCCGCATCATCGCCTTCCGCGTCCTCGTCGAGATCGTCGTCAAAGTCTGCGTCGTCGTCGCCGTCGCTGAGCTCCAACTGCTCGAACTCGGACTCGCTGTCCTCGTTCTCAGACGAAAGCAACTCGTCGTGCTCGTAGTCGCTGTCGTCCTCGTCATCCTCCGACAGGTTGAAGTCCGGCACGGGCTCAAAGGCGACCGCATCCAGACTTGGCTCGATAAGTGCACTGCTTGTCGGTTTGCTCGCATGAGGAGCCTCTGATGGTGAGACTTGATCATCTCCACCATCGTCGACAGCGGAGCTAACACCATCGTCTTGTTGAGCTCCGACGTCACGATCGCGCGAACCATCAGTATCAGCCACTTGCTTAGCGCTCTCCGCAGTATCATCTTGGACTGCGGTTGCAGGCAGCAGAGTCGCGTCCGGTGGCTTGACGTCTTCAATGAATGTGGGCCAATTGTGCTCGCACGTTGACTTGAGTAGTGCCGCAGGGCTGATCAGCGACCAGGATGTGAAGAAAAGCGCCGGATGGAGGTTCTTGACTCGGCATGCGCGGTGCAAACGTTGCAGATCGCTGTCATCACCACTACTTGCGTTCCGTTTCGCTCCAGGCGGTATGCGGTTCGGCAAACCAAGCGTACGCGTGAACGGCAAGCCAAACATCGGTAGACCAGGAAACGGCAAACTGGGTAGAATCGCCTTCCCCGAAGCAGCAGCCTCCTGGATCTTGATCTGCTCGTGGAGCTTGAGCTCGAGGTATTCCTTCACCATGAGCACGTACTCTAGCGAGCGCTCGTCGAGCGGCGGCTGAATGACTTCATTCACGAACTGCCGCAGTTTCCCCACGATCCGATCCCAGCGCTTGCGGATCTCTGTCCGTGAGCGGTGCGGCAGGTACTCCTTGGCGATGCGGTAGAACCGCTTCTTGTCGTCGTACAGCTCAGTCAAGCCTCGTGCGATGCGAAGGTCTTCCTCGATAAGCCAGCCTTCTTTTCGCCGCATCATCGTCTCGTCGTTCAGGGTTTTGATGGCATTCATCTTGGACTTGGAGCTCATCAGGTACTTGTACCGATGGCGAATCGCGTCGACGGGCTTGTCAGGCAGGAAATGCTGATGGATTCGCTCCCACGCGTCGCCCTCAGCACCAAAGCGCTTGACTCCATGGGCCAGAAGTGTTTCTTCGCTGCGCGAGAACATGCGATTCGGGTTCCGTCGACGCGTCGTGATGAGATGAGCGTCCAGCTCCATCATGTGCTCCTTCATCACGGCATTCCGCTCGTCCACAGAGCAGCCGCGCCGAAATGTAGCCGACAGTTCGTCGATCGACTGGGAGCCCACGAGCTCAAACATGGACGGGTGGTTCACCGCCGCGTGCGCTGCCGTCAACGATCGCGTCACGCGTCTCAATGCCAGCGCATCTTGCAGCTTCCGCCTGGTTGTACTGTTGTCAGAAGTTTGCCCCTCGTCACCTTCCACTTGATCCTCCGACGAACCTCCGAGATTGACTTTAGACAGCAGAGAGCCCTTGTATCGCTGCGCCTTGTCTGCGCGGAGCTGAAGGTCGTTGATCATCTTCCGGCACTGAACTAGGGTCGAGCGCACGCTGCTGTCGTTCTTGGAGACGAGCGCGTGGTAGTTCTGCAGCAGGAGCTGCATGTGCTTGTGCATCTGCGACGCCAACTGCACGCACTGCTCCTGGGTCACCGTGCCGTGCACGTTCTTCAAGCTCAAAGCTGCGCTCTTCTTCCGGCGGCGACGAGGTTGCGTGGGCTCAGCGGAAGGGAGCGGTGGGAGCTGAGATGACGTCTCACCAACCTCTCGTCGCTCTGTAAACGCCATCAAGTCGTTGCTTACAGCAACGGCATCTAGGTTTGCAGAAGTGGGGACTGATCGCGAGCTCTGGCGCTTGCGCTGCCTGCTGCTTGGTCGCGATAGCGACAGTGTAGCTGAATCAATGGCGGGCGTAGCAGCAGCAGCAGAACTTGCAGCATCAACGGCACGATCAACAACGTTGCTGCTGGTCGGAACAATGCCGACAGGCGTTGTTCCTGCTGGTGGGATGGTCAGGTAAGGCGCGCCGGCGGCTGGTGGCGGCACTCGGATCTGCGTCGAGTCCCACAGCAGCTCGGTCAGCTCCTTGCGCGAGATCTTGACGTTGACGCGCTCGCTGGCGGCGTCGGCTGCAGCGTCCGGATCATCCTCCTCCTCTTCCTCCTCCTCGTCGGGCCGGTACTCCTCGTCCTCCTCGTCCAGGAACGACAGGTACACCTGCTCCTGCGGCAGCAGCGACGACAGGAAGCGCTGGTACTCGCGGTCCTCCTCCGTCTCCTCCTCGGCCACCTACAGCACAGCATCCATCCATTTTTTTTCCCACGCGAACGCATTGGTTGGCGCCACGCGTGCGCGCCAAAAGCCGAAGAGCATTCAAACGTTCGGACACATAGACCGCACAAGAGGAAAGAAACGTCATCAGCTCCATAAACGTTCCATGGGCGCGTTTTGGCGCCAACCAGCGCCAGTTTTGGCGCCAAAAAGCAGCCGCCCACGCACCGGCTCGGCCGTCTCGGGCAGCAGGCCCTCGAGCTCGTCGATCGGCACGTCCACCAGCGACAGCTTGGTGCGCGTGCGCCGCGCGATCGTGTCGCTGCGCTCGCCTTCCGCCTCTTCCTCCGCCGCTGCCTGCCCGCCGCCATCGTCATAGTCATCATCGATTGTCGCCATGATGTATCACGGCGGATTTTTGAGACTGCGGCGCTCGGGATTGGTCCAAATGGACTCTGGTCGGCTTTTTGACACGCGCCGCGCGGGTTTTCCGCCAATCAAAAGCGTTGAAATCAAGGTTTTTTAAAGGTAAAAACCTCGATAGATCAGGTAAAGTGGCGAAAAACGAAACGACGCGGAACCGGGACGAAGAATCAGACAAGCACGGCGGAAGAACATACAAAGATCAAGATGTTTCGATTCAAACTTGAAGGTCTCTCCCTCTCATACAAAATCCAATATGTTTCCTTGATTCCCTTATGCGCGCGCGCGGGCGCTCGACTCGCCCGCAAAGCGCGGGATGCGACAGGGAAACGCCGCATTTTCTTGGTTTATTTAACAGTCGCCGCTACGTTTCCACTGTTGCGTTGGCTCGGCCGCGCCTTCTTGCGCTCACGGTACGCTAGGTTTATTTGCCGCGCCGACGCCCGTCGATCCGGGTCATTCTGCAATTTTCCGCCATCCAAGCAAGCGCCTTACCCCCACTACATTATCCGTCACCGCGGTCCCTTAATCCACACACAATGGTCGCGATCGAGAGCCTTCACCCGACGTCCGCGGTCGTCATGAGCGACGAGCAGCCGCAGCGCCAGGCAGCGGGCGCGGTGGCCACGTCCAAGACGCTCAGCGGCAACAAGGCGCAGGCGCCTAACTCAACGGAGAACAAGACGTCCAATGTGCCTGACAAGGACGCGGGTCTGCTGTTCGCCATGTCGGAAGACGCGGACGCCAAGTCCCCGCTCACGTCGGGCGTCAAGTGCCGCGTGGGACCCAACTACGAGCCGTTCCAGCTGGAGAAGAGCTTCGTGGACTCGTTCAAGGACCTGACGCCGCCGTTCGGCTTTAACGGCCTCGGCGAGCTCGTGTACATGCGCACGTACTCGCGCGTCAAGCCGGACGGCGGCAAGGAGCGCTGGCACGAGACCATCGAGCGCGTCGTCAACGGCACGTTCAACCTGCAGAAGAAATGGATGCAGCAGCTGCAGGAGCCGTGGGACGAGGAAGAGGCCACGCAGACCGCGCAGGAAATGTACCGCCGCATCTTCCACATGAAGTTCATGCCTCCCGGGCGCGGCCTCTGGGCCATGGGCTCGCCCATCACGGAGGAGCGGGGGCTCTTCGCTGCGCTCAACAACTGCGCCTTTGTGTCCACGGCGGACATTGCGCAGCTCAAGTCGCCCGCTGAGCCCTTCTGCTTCCTGATGGAGGCGGCCATGCTTGGCGTGGGTGTTGGCTTCGATACCAAGGGTGCTGGTCTAGTTCCTGTGCCCGGCCCGAGCAACGTCTCGACTGTCTACAAGATCCCGGACTCGCGCGAGGGCTGGGTTGAGTCGGTCCGTCTCCAGTTGGACGCCTACTTCCTCAACCGCCCGATGCCGTTGTTTGACTACTCGCTGATTCGCCCGGCCGGCGAGCCTATTCGCGGCTTTGGCGGCGTGAGTTCCGGCTATAAGTCGCTGGAAGCCTTGCACACGGCCATCCACTCGATCCTGCGCCCTCTGGTTGGCAATGACCTGACGATCCGCGGCATCGTCGACATCATGAATCAGCTCGGCGTGTGTGTCGTATCGGGCAACGTGCGCCGCACGGCTGAGATCGCGTTTGGCGACTACAAGAGCGAGGAGTACGTCGACCTGAAGAACTACGTGAAGAACCCGGAACGCGCCGCGTACGGCTGGACATCCAACAACAGCATCTTCGCGGACCTGGGCATGGACTACGCCCCGATCGCCGAGCGCATCGTGCTCAACGGTGAGCCGGGTTTTGCGTGGCTGCAAAACATGCGCGAGTACGGCCGCATGAACGGCGTCAAGGACCACCGCGACCACAAGGCGACCGGCGGCAATCCGTGCCTTGAGCAGACCCTCGAGTCGTACGAGATGTGCTGTCTCGTGGAGACGTTCCCGTACAACCACGACACGCTCGAAGACTTCCTGGAGACGCTTAAGTACGCGTACATGTACGCCAAGACCGTGACACTCGGCCAGACCCACTGGCCCCGCACCAACGCCGTGATGCTTCGCAACCGTCGCGTTGGCTGCAGCATGTCGGGCATCGCGCAGTTCATCTCGAACCGCGGCCTCCACGAGCTCCAGAAGTGGTGTGACACGGGTTACGACGCCATCCAGGAGATCGACACCAACCTGTCGGCCAAGTTCGGCATTCCGCGCTCGATCAAGACCACGTCGATCAAGCCCAGCGGTACGGTCTCGCTGCTTGCGGGTGCCACGCCGGGCATGCACTACCCGGAGAGCCGCTTCTACATCCGTCGCATGCGTGTCGACAAGCACTCGGACTTGCTGCCGGCGCTGCACAGTGCGGGGTACAACATCGAACCGGCGTTCGAGGCCCCGGAGAGCACGTTCGTCGTGTCGATCCCCGTCGACGTGGGCAAGGGCGTGCGCACGCTGTCGAACGTGTCGGCATGGGAGCAGATGTCGCTCGCGAGCTTCATGCAGCGCTACTGGGCGGACAACCAGGTGAGCTGCACGGTGACGTTCGACCCGGAGAAGGAGGGTCCGCAGATCGCGCACATGCTCGATTACTTCCAGTACCAGCTCAAGGGCATCAGCCTGCTGCCCAAGCTGCCCATGGGCGCGTTCCCGCAGATGCCGTACGAGGAGATCGACGCGCGCACGTACCACCAGATGAACGCGCGCATCGGCGAGCTGCGCTTCGACATCACGCACTCGACCGAGACGGTCTCAAGCGTGCCCGACAAGTTCTGCGAGGCCTGCGTCACCGACCTGTGAGCGTGAGGTAGCCGTCACGGTGTAGTGTATCCATTCACCTCATTATGTAAGTCCCCAACGCTGTTTACACAGTACAAGTCCACATGACATCTTCCATCGCTGGATTTCGTCGAGCTTGGTAATCATGTGACGTTGTCTGAAGTCGTGGGCGTCGAATCAAATTGATTGTGGCAGGTATCTAAGGGATCGTGTAGTCTGAAGTGTTGACGAAATTCCGTTTGGGTATCGTGTTCTAGAGGTTTCTGACTCGGTGCCACCACCAAGACAATCGCCATTTCCGAATCTCCCGCGTCGAAGCGACTTCAAGCGACTGCAACACTACAGACTGTGCAATCACACAGAGCTCCTCATAATGGCGGACAGCAAACTGTTCACGCCCATTACGCTGGGCGGTGAGAAGAACCCGGTGACGCTCAAGCACCGCGTGGCGATGGCGCCGCTCTCGCGGTTTAAGGCCGGCGCCGATGGCGTGCAGCCTGAGATGGCGGCCACGTACTACTCGCAGCGCGCGACGGATGGCGGACTGATCATCGCAGAGGCGACGGACATTAGTGCAACGGCGCGTGGATACTTTGGAGCTCCAGGGATCCACTCGGAGGCGCAGGTCGAGGCCTGGAAAAAAGTGACCGAGGCGGTGCACGCCAAGAACGGCAAGATCTTCCTCCAGATCTGGCACACGGGCCGGGTAGGCCACCCTCTGAATCAGCCGAACGGCGAGTTTCCGGTCTCGTCAAGCGCCAACATGGACACTACGACGGCACGGATGATCCCCACTCCCGAGGGGAGGAAGCCGTACGTCACTCCCCGTGCGCTTGAGACGGAGGAGATTCCACTCGTTGTCCAGGACTTCAAGTCCGCGGCTCGGAACGCCATGGCCGCGGGCTTTGACGGCGTCGAGATCCACGGCGCGAACGGTTATTTGCCCGAGCAGTTCCTCCACGACGGGATCAACGACCGGACCGACAAGTATGGCGGGTCGGTCGAGAACCGGGCGCGATTCCTGATGGAAGCGCTCAAGGCGGTCCTGGAAGTGGTTGACGCGAGTCGCGTGGGTGTCCGCCTCTCGCCCTTCGGCTTGAGCTTCGGCCAGTTCGACTCGGACCCAGTCAAGACGTACAGCTACGTGCTCGAGAAGCTTAGTGGCTACAACCTAGCGTACGCGCACCTGATTGAGCCGCGTAGTTTCCCGGGGCACGAGAACCCGGTCGCGCCCGCGGACGGCATCGCCCACATCTTCCGCCCCATGTACAAGGGCGTACTCATCGCAGCGTCTGGATACACGCGCGAGCTGGCCGTCAAGACGGTCGAGGACGGAGACGCCGACATGGTCGCGATCGGCCGCTTCTTCATCTCGAACCCGGACCTCGTGAAGCGATTCAAACTTGACGCGCCACTCCACCCGTATGATCCCAGCACGTTCTACCTCCCCGAAGCCGAGGGCTACATCGACCAGCCGTTCCTCCTCGACAACTAGAGCGCCCTCGCCCGGAGGCATTGACGACGTGCAACGACAATGGATAGATATCTAGATAGGATGAGTGGGGTGGGTAGTCGACCTTCTGCTTTGAATGCATCCCTTGACTAGATTCCATGCAGTACGGAGGTGCCAAGTCAATGAGATTGCCCACAGTGAATCACCCTCTTGTGACGCTAGCCAGTGATGACCATTTTGGTCCGGTTGGCTATTTTGGTCCAGCTTCAACATTACTATAATCAGACCCAGCGGCACATACATCAAACATCAGAACTGAGTACAAGTATACAGATCTGATACCAGCGTCCGAAGCGAGTTTTGGCGGCAAAAACGTTGCCAAAACCGCGCCAGCGTGTCAAAATGACGCCGGCGGAGACCGGCAGCGACCTGGACGCCTCGCTCAGCCGCAGCGACATTTCCATTATCAGCGGGGGTAGCGCTCGCTCCCGTATCAGCGTGCGTATCAACACAGCCGCGGTTCCTGTATACTTTACTAGTCCACGAGATGCACACGACTGATCCGTTCTTCTCCAAACACGACAGGAGTATGCGCTGCTCGAGTTCCTGGGCGAGGGCTCCACGGCGCACGTGTACCTGGCGGAGCACGCCACCAGCGGCGCGCGCGTGGCCATCAAGATGGTGGACAAGCTGCTCGTGCGCCGCGCGCGGCTTGAGGCCAAGGTGCGGCAGGAGATGGTGCTGCACGCGCGCCTGCGCCACCCGAACGTGCTGCGCGTGCTTGACGCCTTCGAGGACGCGCGCAACTACTACCTGGTACTCGAGCTGTGCGAGCGCGGCTCGCTGGCCGCCTTCGCGCGCTCGCTGCCCGACCGCCGACTGCCCGAGCCGCTCGCCAAGAAGCTCTTCCGAGCGGTCCGTCCAATCGTTCAATGACGTAATATCCCAGCAACTAACGTGCGTCGTCTCGTGCACACGCAGGCGGTGGCGGGCGTGGCGTACCTGCACGCGCAGGGCGTGATCCACCGCGACCTGAAGCTCGCGAACCTGCTGCTCACGGGCGCGGATGAGCTCAAGATCTCGGACTTTGGGCTCGCCACGCGCGCCAGCGGCGAGCACTGGACTATCTGCGGCACGCCCAACTTCATCGCGCCTGAGATCCTGCGCGTGGGCAACGACGAGGCCGAGGAGGGCGGCCAGGCGTTCTCGTACACGGAGGCGGTCGACATTTGGTCGCTCGGCTGCATCCTGCACTGCCTGCTGCTCGGCCGCGCGCCATTCGAAGGCCGCAAAGTCAGGTACTGTAGACAGCACTCGTCAAGTGGAGTCTTTGACGCTAGGTGTTGTACAGGTCACTAACCACTGCTACTATCACAGTGAGACGCTCGAGAACGTGGCGAACGCCGTCTCGGGTGCGCTGAGCTTCCCGCGCGGGTTCTCGTCATCGGCCGCCGACCTAATCAAACGGCTGCTCACTTCGGTGCGTCTCAGGTCTCAATAGTCATGTGAGATGCTCGCTGGGTATCACGGGCTGGAGACACTCACGCTCACGTACTGAGTTGACAGGACCCTGAACGGCGACCGTCCGCGCAGCAGGTGCTGCTCCACCCATGGCTCCGCGAGTCGCAACGGTCCCGAAGCGCTAAGTTGGCATCCAAGCGGGCGACGAGGAAGAAGCCTGCCAGTTTGCCGCCACCCAAGGCGGTCTCCGACCCATTCGACCAGTCAAGTGATGATCACATGTCATTAGTAACCGAAGCCGATCCCGTGTCAGCGAGAAGAAGATCCCCCGGCGGACGTCGCGGACGGCCTCCCGTAGCTTACGATGGTTCCGATGATGATAGAGATCTTCGCATCAAAAGGAGTGCCCGCTCGAAATCGCGGTCGCGGTCGAGGACCAGGAAGAGCAACACTGGCTTGTATCGAGCGAACGTGGGGGGTACCGACGCCAGAAGCAGCAGCGACGACGACATTGACGACCTAAGCAGCTTTGACGGCGATGGAGACTCTGTCGATGATGGTGGTGGCGGTTCTAGCGGCGTGTCTGGCGTTCCGTCGTCCTTGTTCGCGGTCGAGAGTCACGATGAAGAAGGCGAACGTGCCGTCAAGGACGATGCGGACTCGGTCTCGGACCAAGTCGAAGAGGAAGAAGAGTCGAGCATCAACAGGAGCGACACAGCCCTCTTACAACCAGACGAAGAACGGGGTTCGTCGTCCCCGTTGGTGTCGGTAGTGCTGCGCTTCGATGTGCGCGATGTTCCGTGCTTGGAGATCCCCTCCGACCGATCGGAATCCGTCGAGTTTGCGTGTCGCGAGTCGCAAGAAGTTGGCGGTCCGCTGGCGTTCGTTCTACGCGTGTCCAATGGGCTTGAAGCGCGCTACGACCTCTCCACTGGCGCTATATCGGCTACAACGTCCAATGGCGACACGATCACCCATCGTGTGTTTACTGGAACTGGCTCAGCCAAGAGCGCGAGCGCTGCCCAGCAAGACGCGTCCTCGTCGTTCCCCGTTATCTCGCTCGTTCGACTGTGCCAGCGACTCGCGATGCGCGCCGTTGAGTTGCGCGGGTCTGCGCTTCACCAGCAGCGGGTCAGCAGCACAAGCAAGTGGCCTCTTATGGTTCACTACGACCGTCTGCCGGACTCGGTCCTGGACGGCGTTCGCGCGTGCGCGCCCGAGAACGTCGAGCGCCAGCTGCGAGACGAGCTGCGAGGTCCAGCGAGCGACAGGTCGATTGGCAGTTCGAGTCGGTCCGTGACGATCCGCGGCGTCGGCACGGGGTATATCGATCAAGTGGGGAATTTGTGCGTGGCGTTCACGGACGGATCGCGCATGACGCTGGCGGTCAGCGGACAGGAGCTGCGCTTCCGCCCGCCGCCACTCCCTCGATCAAATGGGGAGGACCAAGTGGACGGAGAGGAAGAGAAAGAGGACGTGTTTGAGCTGCTGACGGCGAGCCAGTCGTCCGCGTTCCTGCCGACGGTCGTGACGCAGAAACTCGCGAACATCCCCGAGTTTATCCAGCAGCTTAAGCGGTAGCGATGGGGAGGAGACGCGACCAAAAATACGCATCACCTTCGGCTGACCGACGCTGCTTATAGCGCAGTCAGCATCGAGACAACCAGCCCAGCCCAGTCACCGACCGACCTTCTGCATCGCGTGTGAACCGCATGACGGCGGCATGAATGCGAACAGCGAACGCGATGGCGAGTCGCTCGCGGTGGACAACGAAGCAGCGCCGATGCCGCGCGAGATGGCGGAGGAGCTCGTGCTGCTCAGTCGGCCAGGCAGTGCGAGTCGCCGTCAAGATGAACACGTAGACGACGACGACGCGTCGAAGCAGCAACGCAGCGGGTCGAGCGGGGGCGCCAAGAACGGATTAGCGACGCTCTTTAACTCTTCGAGGAGTGGGAGCATCGAGGGGTCGCTGCTCCTGTCTAGCCAGCCAGGAACGCTCTTACCGACGTTGAGCGAGGAGGAGCGCGACAACGACGACGATGATGCGAACGAAGGTGATGTGAGCGATGACAGAGATGGTCCGGAGTCCCCATCACCATTGCATGCGCCCCTGAGTACTCTCGGTGAACGATACTGTACATCCAACGACAGCGAACTGATCGACGAACACGACAACCGCCACGTTCACAGCCACGAATGCGGCGAAGAGGCGGACGGAGGCGCCACCTTCCACGCTATGCTGCGCGGTCTGAGCACTGACGCGTCGCTGTTGGCGCTCTCGATCGACGACGTGACTCCCCACAGGCTCATCCAAGTGCGCGAGGCGCTGCACAACTGCGCACCGCACCTCCAGCAGGACGAAGAAGACCGACAAGACGCTTCACCATCGACAGCTCCTTCCCGACTGGCTCGCGTGCGCACGATGGTCGCGGTCGACACGCTGCGGCTCCTGCTCGAGCGCTTCCGTCCGCTGGACGTCCGGAGGGCGGTGGACGCGTCCATACGCGCCGTTTTCTCTGAAGCCTCGGCCTCCAGCGGCGTCGCTTCGCTCGCAAAGGCGTCGTCCGTGCTCACGACCCGCAACATTGCTCGCGTCGTGCCCATGGCGCGGCAACAGCTCATGGACCATTCGGGCGGCGGCAGCGACCACCGGCCGGCCAAACACCCGTCCAAGCCGCGGCTGGAGTTGGCCAAGTCGCTGCTGCTCCACACTCGCGGCCCGCACGCCGCTCCTTCCTCCCCGTCAAGCAGAGCGTCGAAGGCGTCGCCGCCAGCGCTGAGCGTCCGGACGTCCGGGTCCACGAGTCCGGCCACGACCCGCCGGCCGACGAGCATCCTGGCCATGGAGGGCGACCACTTGCTGCTGCAGGAGAAGCTCGCGCGCTTCGAGCACCGCGGGCCGTCGCCCGTGTCGGGGTCCGTGCCCAAGGTGCGGCGCGACGGCGACGAGAGCAGCGAGGCCGCGGCCAAGCGCCGCCAGCGCGCGCTCGAGTACGCCGCACGCCAGCGGAAGCTCAACCTGACGTACTGACGGGAGGGGGAGGCCTGCGAGCGCCTCTAGTGCATTAAATAGGAGCAAATGGCTTGGGACGATGCGATTTTGTATCGATGAATGATGAGGCACAGTGGGTTTTTGGGTGGAAGACGTTGACGTTGAAGTTGGTTGGGTATACATCCAATAACCCAAACACCCGAGTCAATGGCAGACATTGGAAAAACCCAATGATGGTGGAAATCGCAGGATTTCCACCAATCAGAGACCGATGGGTTAGATTTTGACCCTTTGACTCTAGTCGTGGGGCCACGTGGGGGACCGTCCGCAGTGCAAGTTTTTCGCGTAATATTCAGTCCAAGCAGCGGGGCCGATCCGATCCGGTCCGGTCCGGTCCGCATCCTCATCCTCATCCTCATCCTCATCCTCATCCTCATCCGCATCCGCACGCGCGTCCGCATCCACACACCATGGTCCACATCATCAACGGCGAGATCGTGCCGGACGACGACCCGCGGGTCCGCGCGCGCTTCCAGCAGCCAGCCGGACCGGCGTCCTCGCGGCGAGGCCCCGGCGGGTTCGGCTCGCTCAACGGCGGATCGGGGGCCGGTTCCGCGCCGGCGTCCGCAGGGGGTCCGCAGGGTCCGCCGCCGGCCGCCGCGTCCCCACTGGCGGGCCTCGCGCGGCAGCTGGGGCTCGAGGGGTCCGTCCAGGTCCCTGCCGTCGCCGCGGTGGGGCTGCCCGCGCGGTCCGTGGCCAAGATCCACCTGGCGCTCGCGGCGCTGCTGATCGTGCTCTTCGGCTGGCGCGCGCTCGTCTTCCTGGCCTTCGCGTACTTCGTGTCCTCACAGCAGCCGGCGGCGGCGGCGGGGCCCCCACCGGCGGGTCAGCACCACGGGGGCGGGGCCCCGCGTCCGCAGCGTGGCGGGCTCGGCGGCTTATAACTGTGTGGGGACGCGATGAATACACGGTTTAGCATTGAGGACCCCCACGTCCGGCGTAATTTTCGTCCCCAACGGTAATGTATATTGTCCGCATCCACATCCGCACATCCACGTCCCCACTCTCTTTAAATACATATCGACAGCCTCAACACGACAGGAACGTGTCCAGGTCCTCGCTGCTCACCGTGCTGCTCGTGGACGCCCACGAGAAGCGCGTCTTGCTCAGCGCCCTGCTCACGGACCGGGCCACCGCGCCGCCAATGGACGACCGCCGGGGGACGTCCGCAATCTCCTCCGTCCCGTTGTAAACCGCCCCGTCCGCAGTCGGGCCGCAGTGCGGACGCCCGTCCAGGAACGGATGGTCCGCGATCTGCTCCAGCGTCAGCCGGCGGGACGGGTCCACGTCCAGCATCCCGGCCAGCAGGGCCCTCGCGTCCGCGGACAGCTCGGCCTCGGTCGGGAACCACTTGTTCAGCAGCAGCGCGACCCCGCCGCCGGCCGAGAGGGTCCGGAAGTGCGCGTCGCTCGCGGCCGGCACGCGCACCAGCGGCGCGCCCGTGAGCATGATGCACAGCAGCACGCCCAGCGACCAGACGTCCGCGGGCAGCGGGTCCACCGCGCGGTCGCCCGCGAACACCTCCGGGGCCATGTACCACGTCTTGCCCACGCGTCCGGCCGGGGCCGTCCGGTCCGCGCGGACGGCCAGCCCGAAGTCCCCGAGGTAGCAGCACGCGTCCTCGTCCTCGTCCGCACCGTCCGCAGGGGTACACGCGTACCCTTCAACGTGGTTACACTCGTACCCTTCAACGTGGTTACACTCGTCGTAACCATCTTGAAGGGTACCCCTCTTCGTCGACGCCTTCTCGACCAGCATGACGTTCTCCAGGGAGATGTCGCGGTGCGCGAAGCCCCGCGCCTTCATGGCCACCAGCGCGCGCACCACGTCCCGCAGGTACACGCGCGCGGTGCGCTCGGGCAGCCGGCCCTCGCCGCTGCTGTGGGTGCGCACCTTGTCGAACAGGTCGCCGCGCGCGCAGTAGTCGAACACGAGGAACAAGCTGCCGCGGCACTGGATCTCCTCGCGCAGCAGCAGCAGGTTACGCGAGCCCAGCGGGTCGCGGGCCGCGTCGTACCCCAGCGCGTCGCTCGCGCAGCTCGAGGACGAGCCCGCGACCAGCGCGTAGTGCACCGCGCGCTCGTGCTCCAGGTCCTCCGCCACGCGCACGCCGCGCTCGAGCGTCCGCTTGGTCCGCGCGCTCGCCAGCTCGACGCGCTTGACCGCCACGAGCGGCAACTGGTTATGGTTACCTTCGTATCCGTGGTCAACGTAACCGTACCCTCGTCGGTCGGCGCACAATAAAACCTCGCCAAAGAGCGCGGGCGCCAAGGTGCGGACGAGCTCGAGGTCCCCGAGCCGAGCTGAGGACGACCGCTCCACGCGGGTGGGGCGGCGCTTCTTGAGCGGGAGGGCGACGCCCCGGTGGCTGGTGGGGTGCGAGGACGGCGGGGGCGTGGACGGCGCCAGCGAGCACGACTTGAGGGACGCCAGCGCCGCGTCCAGGTACGCGCGGAGCGGGCCCATTCTTGGTCGGGAGGGAGCAGGTAGGGTGGGATCCTCCGTCCGCAACCGCAAATTGAAAACTACATGGGACGAGTGCGGACGGAGGGGCACAGGCGGGATGGGGACACCCGCGGGGATCCACGACGCACTACAGTATACAGTACCGTAATGCCCTACCCGAGAGAGGGAGGGTGGGAGCGAAATCAGAGTAAACTTGAGCGAATTTTCTGTCGTGCCCCGAGTGCGGCGCGTACGGTAGGGGAAGAAGACTGGAAGGGCCGATTTTTTTTGGATCGCGGGTCTTTTCTCAGAAGAAGGACGGACTACTTGGCTCTGACACCCAACGCTGAACTGGACACTCGGGCACTTAGGTAGGGCGTTATGACGGATTCGCCCTACCGAACACTACAGTACAGTAACAAGGAGAAAGATACGCCTCAACGGGGTGCAGACCAGGTTCGGATGCTCTATTATACAGCACTGCACTCTATTGTAGAGAGCACTCCTCGTTTTTCGAACTAAAGACGCCGGCAAGGGGTGCGCTCCGGCCCCACCAGCCACCGGCCGCCGCCACCCAAACCCAAGCGCTGACCCTGTTGGGGCCCGCAGATTCCCCACCACTGGTAGAGACTTGCGCGATCAAAGTCATACCGCGGCTAATAGCCACCCTACCGGCGAGGATAAGACGGAGGGCGAGACAGGTAGGTGGGACGACGAGCCGCAGGTCATCAAACGCTACCGTGGGGCCGCGACACACCGCGCGTGAGCTGGCAGAAATCAGCGGGCAGGTGCGGGCGCTCGCTCTACCGGTAGGGCGAGCGGAGCGGAAGGTTCCGCCTCGGCAGAAGATACGCGGCCCGCAGTCTACTGTTCGCTGATTTTTTTTCGGTTTAGCATTTCGACATTTTTCGGCCAGTGTTGGACTCGAAGTGCCGTAAATAAAAACGTTCTCGCCTCCCTTCTCTCCTTCTCTGTTGCGAGGAGAAGAAAAAAGTGTCCGTTCATGATTTTCGACACTTTTTTACGTAGTTTCCGGTTTTGTTGAAGTGGGCCATCCCGTCCGTGAAGCGCCGTGGGGTGGGGCGCGGTGGATACAAACCCGAAGAGTAGGACCGTAGGTAGAGCAACAGGGGGCCCTCACATGGCTACGCTTCCTCCAAAGGGCAGGACGCATGCAGCACCCGCGGGGCCGCTCTTATTATACCGCTGTTAGTTTCGACACAATGCCCCCCCCCCACCGACCGCTCTACCGAGCTGTAAACCCTACACTGTATACGTCTCGGTTGAATGCAAATGCAAGTATTCTGGTTAAAAATCGTCGGTAAATACTTGTTCTTCTTCGTTCTACATGTACACTTTTGCCCTCCCTCCTCCTTCTACCCTTATTATGATACTTTTTTTCGTCGTCTATCGGAATCTAAATAATTCGCTATGGAAACAATTCAAAAGCAGTCTTACGCGGCCTGCGCGAGCCGCCCGAGCTCCACGCGGCCCTCGCGCGTGTCGACCGTGATCATGCTGCCGGCGCGCCCGGCGTCCTCGGCGCGGCTGCCGTCCTCCGCCGCCGTGAGGCGCGGGTGCAGCGTGGGCTGCGCGCTGCGGCGGAAGAGCAGGCGGCCGAGCTTGGCGAAGAAGAGCCGCGTGCGGCTCATCTGGAAGTGCGTGCGCGAGATGGACAGCGACAGGAAGCTGCCGCGCTGACGCCGGCCGTGCTGCAGCAGGCGGCGCTGCAGGTCCTTCTCGGCCGCCAGGTCCATCTTGCGCGCGGCCGAGTCGCCCTCCCCGCGGTAGTCGCGCTTGCACCGCGCCTTGTAGTGCGACAGGTAGTGCTGCATGGTCTGGAGCGTCGTCGCGCTGCTCACCGAGTCCAGCGTCGCGCTCAGGGGGTCCTCGGTGGTCTCGGCCTCCTCCTCGGTCGGGTCGCTCTCGACCACGGGCGCCTCCACCTCCACCTCTTCCTCCTCCTGCTGCTGCTTCTCGTCCTCGTTCTCGGCCTTGAGGAACGGGTGGGCCAGCACCTGGTCCATGCTGGCGCGGCGGCGCGGGTCCACCTCGAGCATGGCCGCCAGCAGGTCGAGCGAGAACGGCGGGAGCGAGTCCGTCAGCTCCCAGCGCTCGATGAGCGCGCGCACGCCCTCGCTGGCGATCAGCCGGAAGCGGGCGTCCACGTTGGAGGCGCGCTCCACGGGCGGCGCGCCCACCAGCATGATGAAGAGCATGACGCCCAGCGACCAGACGTCCGCCTTGGTCGCGTCGTAGCCGATGGACGAGGCGCTGCTGGACGCCTTGCGCGACGACGAGGAGCCGCCCGCGACCACCTCGGGCGCCATGTAGAACATCTTGCCGACCGTCTCGGTGGCGCGCGTCTCGGTCGAGCACGCGAGCCCAAAGTCGCACACCTTGCACTCGTCCGCGTCGGTCACCAGCACGTTCTCGAGCGACAGGTCGCGGTGCGCGAAGCCCTGCGCGTGCACAAAGCGCACGCCGCGCGCGATCTGCCGCACGTACTTGCGCGTGGTCTCGACCGGCAGCGTGCCGTCGTGCTCGCCCTCGCCGTTGCTCACGATCTCGTACAGCTCGCCGCGCGCGCAGTAGTCCGACACGAGGTACAGGTACCCGTCGAACTCGATGTCGTCGCGCAGCTCCAGCACGTGCGGGTGGC
Source organism: Phytopythium boreale (assembly GCA_023338115.1). Taxonomy (NCBI): domain Eukaryota; phylum Oomycota; class Peronosporomycetes; order Pythiales; family Pythiaceae; genus Phytopythium; species Phytopythium boreale. The sequence goes on from JAADYG010000400.1 coordinate 18,127, forward strand.
CGCCCGCCGCGCGGAACCGCCGGCCCAGCGCGCGCTCCAGCGCCACGTCCTCGCGCACCGACTTGCCGGCCGCCAGCGTGCGCTGCGCCCGCGCGGCCGCCAGCTGCACGCGCTTGACGGCCACCAGCCGCCCGCCCGACGGCTTGTGCGCGCACAGCAGCACGTCCCCGAACAGCGCGGGCGCCAGGCGCTTCTGGATCACGTAGTCGTCCAGCTTGCCCGCCTCCATCGGAGCCGCCATGTCGTCTATCTCTGTGTGTGGAGCTGTAGGTAGGGCGGATCCGTCGAATTGGCCTCCCTTAGTGTCGAAATGCTTTGCGGATGGACGATGATAGCCCCCAAGCGCCCGCTTTAAATAACGTCGAAAATCGGGGAGCGGGTGTGGGCGGCGAGGCGAAAATTCAAAACTGACCGGAGCCCATACATTGGAGTGTGTGGGATGGGTAGAGGACAGGGTAGGGCGCTGTGCCCTCCGTCGATCGGGCGACCGTGATGACGTCTACGGTAGGGCGTCATTTTACACTTGGGAACTGTATGGCGCAGTTTTTCTCACCGAGCGGCGCGCGCCCTTCTGTGCCGTTCACGAGTTGGCGGCAGACAGGGGGCGGAGCCAGAGGTGGGGCGGTGTCGAGCGGGAGAACGGGTTGCCGTTGGGTCGCCCCATACTGAACGCAAGTGAAGCGATCGGACGCTGGCTGGCGCGAGAAGACACACTTTTTTGGTTGGCTTTACAGTAGGGGCCGCTGCTGCTTTTTTCGCCATTTGGACGGACCGAAACGTCCGCTTGACTCTGGATTCAGGTGCTCTATCCACCCGGCAGGCACCGGACGGAGCGGGCGCGAGCGCACAACCAACAGCACGTACGTTATCTAGCATGTGCACGGTGGACGAAGGGGTGCCGTGCCAGTCAACGTCGACGTGGCGCGACGGGAGGGCAAAGCGACCAAATCAATTTGCCAAATCGCCGTTTTGTGGGGTGGGTGGTCGGTAGACGTCGGTTTAGTTCCGATGAAAAAAAAAAAGCGAAATTAAAATAAGCTTAACGGTGGAAGCGTGCAAAGCGATAAGGAGGCTGCGAGTGGGCGACGGGGAGGGCCACATGGTTGTGGGCATCTGTTGGACAGGTCTCTGAATTATGATATGTACCATAATACGGATGTATGTATTCTTGTTTTGCTTTTCTCACGCGATCAAGAACGGCGTGGAGGCACATTCAACGGGGCTTTCCCTTGCGTCTTCTCCCTGCATTTCCCGCGTTCTTCTGGAGAACTCCTTTGGTCAAGAACGCCGACGCTATAATATAGTAGAAATGTCCAGTCAAAAGATGCTTTTGATACGGGCGAAGAGGCGCGCGAAGGCCGCCATTTCGGCCACGGAGATGGTCCCTCCCATCCCGAACGAATCATATGGCGCTCACTATGGGGCGGGCGGCTGAAGGGGCCGAATTGCTGACCTGGATACGGAGAATAAAGAGCATTCCGCGAACGCGACCGCCTGGTTTACTGTCGGGCCCTCCGCGAGTGTATACCGACTCTGTGATGTGAATTATGACAGGTTTCGCTTCGAATAAGAAACGCAGAATTACACACACTTGAACTGACACATGTTTTACGTTCCATTGTGCAAATTCGTCGAAATAGAACTGTCAAAATGCTCTACACACATTCGCTGTGGGACATGCCTGCACGGCACTTTTGAGCTTCCGCTTTGCTGTTGGCTCCGCGTCCCACTCGTGGCGCCGCCATCATCGCTCTCCATACTGAGTCCTATACAAACCGCTCGGACGGGTGAACCCACGCGCTCAGTCGTCCAGTCGCGCGCGTGACGTCGCCGCCCGTCGCGCGGTTGCGGCGGCGGCGTCGACGCATCAAACGCCCCAAATGACAGTCGATCGATCGCTCACTCAACTCGGCGCCCCACGGTGGGTGGGGCCCGCCATCTCACTCGCTCAGTCGATTAGGATGTGCGATACACAGAGTGGTTGCGCTCTGATACACTACAGTAGATGTCCACGTTGCGGTCGCCTGGTGATGATGGGGGCGACAGCAAAAAGTGAAGGTGGATGATCGCGGGTCAAGAAATGACGACGATGGCCGCGGTCGACTGCTCCGGGCCAGCCATGCGACGCTCCCCGACGACTGCCGAGCGCTGGATTTGTCCGCCGCCTCGCCGCGCAGCATCCCCGTGCCCATCGGCTGGCTGCCATCCCAGCGCCGATGGGTGCGACCACCGACTGCTAAGGTGGCCGGTTGGCAACGCGGCCGCTGGCCATTGGACATGTTCCTCCTCGCCCTACCGAACTGTCCGCATGGGAGTGGACGATGCCCCGGCGGACAGGCAAACCACTTGCATAACAAAGCGATACACCTGAACTTCAAAGTGGGCGATCGCGGCGAACGCAATGCGTCCGACGGTGGGTGCTGCTCTATACATATCAGACAGCAATACAGTATGTAGAGTAAGCGTTCGGATCAACCGGGTCTCAGCTCCGCGGAGCTCGGTGCTCGGCTCAACCACCAAAGCCTCATGTCCGAGTCCGCGGACGCTACATGGCCCCTGTGCGCTTAGCTACTGCAGTGTCCCGATCTGCTTCCTTCGCTTGGATCCAAAGTGGCTACAGTACCAAATGGATCTCGGCCGGCGAGGCGACGACAGTGGCGCGAGCCCCCGGCGGTGCGACATTAGCCAAAGGATACGTTCGCTGGTTGTGGATGAAGTAGACACGCTCACTCTTGGCAAACAGGGCGCGCTTACGTAAAGTGGGGCGACGGGGGAGCGCGGCATGCTGACGCTACGTGTCCTGGGGGAGGTGCCCAGTGGGTCAGTCGCACGTGCGTCACTGACATTCAAATCGCGCACCTACAATGTACCAGTAGTGAGGTACAGTACAGCACTGACCAGGCCACTCTATCGCAGCGGAATGTTGGCGCCGCCGCCCCGCCGGTGACGCCATCCAAGCGGCGCGTGCAGGAGCAAAGCGGCGGCGTTAGATATCGGATCGCATGGGGGCGAATCAGCGCGCGCCAGCGAATCGTAGCCGCACGATACGTAGGATACACGAAGGTACCGGTGCGGTTACGCTTCAGTTGTTTAACACGGCGGTTACACACGGCAGTTACAGCGTAACCTCATCACGTCCTCGTAAAAACGTTTTCGTAAAAACTGCGTAATTACGCCAAGTGCGGACAGCTCAGTGGTTGGCTGGGTCGACTGGACGCGACGCGCTGCAAGCGGCGCGGGCGACGACCGTCGCACTTGCTCACTCGGGCATTTCCCATAGTTATCCGTCGTCGCGCTGGGATCTTCTTCGTCTAGAGACCCGCGCCTGCTACAGACTGTGTGTGCATGCGTATGCTGTGTATCTCCGTGTGTGGCTGCCCGCCTTCCCGTGATGTCTAAATCTATTGATTTGGAATTACCGTCCGAAATGTCATGAGGACAAAAATGGCTGTTTGCTGAGGAACGCACTTCTCTATCGATGTGTATGTGTTTTGTATGAGCGAGCGATGGACCGGAACGAACGTGATGAATAGCTTTATATTCTGACACCTCTTGTATGAGTGTCTGCGGCGCGGTTGCACCGCGTGCTTCCGTGCCCGGGCGCGTTGAGCAGAACCATGCTATACTATTCTGATTCGATTCCTCCTCCCTCGTCGATCACTACTGCAATGGTAGATCTCCGTTTTCACCTCCCTGTACCGAGTATGTTCCGTGACGAAATAGCTTTCAATCATTATAACTTTCGTTCTTCCTAGCACAACCGTGCGGAGACGCTACAATCCGAGAACATACCACCACAATCCACTCTGGACGATGACCCTTTAACCTCCACGAGACACGCTCGTACCACACCGTTGAGTTCTATGAAATGCCGCCACGTGCGCTAGCTTCCCTGTCGGTTCGTGTCTTTCCGACGAAACGAACCGCTTCCACACCTTACGTAGGTACTGGGGGCGCTAATACGCCGACGATGGCGGCGGCAGGTCGGCCGGGCTGGGGAACAGCATCTCCGCTTGGATCGGGTAGTGGTCCGACGGGTAGCGGCCATTGCGCGACTCGGTGATGACCTCGGTCGAGACGACCGTCATCTGCGGGCGGTAGAAGATCCAGTCGATGTGGTTGGCCGCGGGCACGGCGCCGCGCTCGCCGTCGTTGTCCACGCCCGCCCAGCCGTGGTACGTGTACGAGACCGTGCCGATCTGGCGCTCGGCCTGCGGCCATGCCTCCAGGAGCTGCGGGCCGTCCTCGACCTTCGTGAAGTACGAGTACGTGCTAGTGTGGCGGTACGTGTTGAAGTCACCGACGAGGAAGAGTGGCGCCGAGGGCGAGCCCGTGATCTGCTGGATGCGGTCCCACAGCAGCTTGGAGCCGGCGGCGCGCGACTGCGGACCCACGTGGTCCAGCTGCGTGTTGAAGAAGAAGAGCTCCTGGCCGGTGGCGCGCAGACGGAACTTGCACCACGTGACCATGCGCACGCACGCAGCGTCCCAGCCCTGCGTGCCGGGCGTGTCGGGCTCCTCCGACAGCCAGAAGTTGCCGCCGTCCTGCCACTCGACCACGTCCGTGTCGTAGAAGATCTGCTCGAACTCGCCGTTCGCTTCGCGCTCTACGCCGTAGCGCTCGTACGGGTGCGTCAGCAGCGACTGCATGAACAGAGAGCAACGCAAAGCGTTAGTCGGTAATGAACAAAGCCTGCAGAGGTAAGGATAGTGAACGCACCGAGAGCTCGGCGAGCTGGTTCTTGAGTCCCTCCTGGGTGCCCATGATGGCCGGGTGGTAGCGGTTGATGAGCTCCGCGACGTGGTCCTTGCGGTACCTCCAGCTGTTCATGCCGTCGCCCGTGCCGGCGAAGCGCAAGTTGAACGTCATGACGTTGAACGGGGTGGTCGCCGTGCTCAGCACGGGAGCGGCGCCCTTCAAGCGCGGACGCGGCGCCGCCTGATCGCCCCCGGAAAGCGCGGCGGCGGCACCAGCGGCCTGCATGTCGATGGCCGAGTTGGTGGCCGTGGAAGGCGCAGGTGAGCCCTTGAGCGCGAGGAAGAGCAGGAAGCACACGACCGTGCCGACGATCACGAACACGCGGTCCTTGGGCGCCTGCCGCGGCCGCTTGGACGACGAGGAGTACGGCGAAGAGTACGGCTCGTGCCGGTACGGGTTGCGCGGCGCCGACGGGTTTGGGAAGAAGCCGTTCATCGCTACAGTACGAGGTGACGGAGCGACCGATCCGATCCGATCGACCGACCCGCGGCTTAAGCTGCTTCCCCGTGTCACAATGCTGTAGACGGCGCGAGTGCCGACTGAATCAATCGCGCCCATTAACGATTCGCCATATCCCTCAACCAATCAGCAGTGAATATTTTTCATTCCAAGCGTTTTCATTGGTTGAAACGTTAATAAATATAGTCGAACGGTGTTTTAGCGCGGATCCTAGCGATAACATTGGTTTCGTGCGTACTTAACTATAAAGTACGTTTTGCGAACCTTACAAAGGTTTCCCTTTTTGGCGAGAAAGGCGGCAAGCGGTCGGTCGCCATAGTTTTGGCTGGCAATTCGACCGGGAAAGGGATGGCCGAGGTGGCGCTCGCGGCGATGGAGGCGCGCGCCGTGCGCGACAAGCAGCGCACGACCTACAACTCGACGCTGGGCTCCGTGAGCTTATTCCTGGCGGGCGCTCTCTGGCTGGCTCTGCCGCCGCTCTGGCGCGTGCTCAACGGCGAGTGGAGCGCGCGGATCCTGCCGAGTCTGCTGGCGCTCGCGGGGCACGGAGCGATGGCGCTGGCGGCTGTGGTGGCGCTGCGGTGCGCGCAGGTGCAGGGGAACGAGCTGCTGGACGAGTTCTACGCCAAGGTACGATTGTAAACGGTCTGGAAGCGACCAGATGTGGTGTCGAGCACAGACATGGATACTTTACTACATGCGCTCGCGTTGCGGTCTAAAGCAATCGGTATACACGACCACTAACGCTGTTTACGCTGTGCATATTGGCAGTACCTGTCGCGATCGCTTCGGTCTGGACAAGGCGGGGGAGCCGGCGCAACTGTCGACCGTGCTGCGGCCTGTACGTACTGTCGTTGTTTTACGGTCCTGTACTGGCAATCGAACGTCAGACAGTAGTGACTAACTGGATGTCCGACTGTGACGGCATGGCTATGATAGTGAACAACCTTCTCAAGTCGCTGGGTTCCATCTCGCCCGCCAAGAAGGCAACTGGGTCAGAAAGTCGCGACGCCATTGCGGACAACGAGCTGCCGGGACAGCGCTCGTTCTTCGACGCACCGCCTGTCAAGACGGTCGAGGATGGACGCGCCTACCTCCGACGACTGCAAAACGCGCAGAAGGCGCGCGAGGCTGACGCCACGATGCAGAATTCGGCTGCGGCGGCTTCGTCGGCCTCCACTTTTAGCATGGCCGGCGGCGGGACGTTTGCGACTGACGCGTTCGGCGTGTATGGCAATCCCGCGGCGTTGGCGCCACGAGTCTATCAGGCCTCGGGTTTCGACCCGTATCTGCGCGACCTTGGTGCCGACCAAGAGGAGGACCCGCTGCGCACGTCGTCGGACCCACAGGCCGCTTGGAAGGAGCTCGAGGACCTGAACCTGGACATGTTCATCCACTTGTACTGCCGCAACATTCGACGGCTGCTGGCGTTCCATGTCAAGGATGTGGTCGAGGCGTTCGTGCAGAATGCCAACGAGCTGAACGCGTGTGGCGTCATGGTCGATCTGCTGCTCCGTCGAGTGCCCACGCAGGCGCTGCTCTGCCCGCCGGGTCAGACCAACACGCAGATGACGAATGTTTCACTCTCCGACATGCTGCACGAGTTTTCTCGCAGCCCACTCTTCGTCTCCAAGGAGCGCGGAGTGTTCCTCTTTGAAGAGCACCGAAGTGTACGTTGCGCTGATATAGGCTTGATGGTGATGGTATGATCTAAATCTGACCGTTCTGGCGTTCTTTGTCATGGCACAGTTTGAAAAGTACTTGAACGTCGGTGACCCGAGCAGTACGGACTACTCTTCGCTGGAGCGACAGCAGTACGTGCTGGAGCGCCTGTTCATGCTGTCGAAGGACCGCAGTCTTGACCGCTACCGCTGGAACAAGGGTTCCGCCTGGAAAGGTATTGATGGATCAACGTGTTGGTTAGACGCGGTGTGATGCATGACCGCTAACTCTTTGTTCCATATGCATTGGCACCAATCAGGCAAGGAGTGGTCGGACAACCTGCCGACGGACGCTGAGATCCTCATGAATACTTTCTGTTGCATGATGGACAACACGCTGCCGGCCGACAACGAGCGCGACCGCCCGTTCTGGAAGTCATACTACTTCTCCAAGGGCCCGAACCGGCCGTTCACTCCTCGCGTGCGCAGCCGCCTCTTCCTCGTTCAGACGGTTGCGCGCGCGCCGCACTTCAAGGTGCTCACGAAGGGCGCTGTGCGCGAGATTGTGCCGGTAAGATCGCTCATCACAGGTTATACTGTTGGTTTTGTTTGTGTCTAATATCGGCGGCGGGATTTATTCACCAGGGCGAGGACAACATTTTCCACGCGATCGTGGTCTACATGAACGACATCAAGAAGAAGAAGGCGGTGCGTGCTGCGTGCTGCGTGCGGCGTGCATGGGTGGTATTTCAACCGACGGAGGCTCCTAAACTCATCTGTCTGCTTCTGAATTGTTGCTGTGGATATGCAGGGCTACCTCGAGAGTATCAACCTCCATCGCATCATCGAGCAGGTCTTCGACGTGGTCAAGTAACTCGTCAAGTGGAGACTTCTCTCGACATCGTCACCCAGTTCGTCGCATGTACACCCTGTACTGTACACATCTTCATCCTTCATAACGAACGATCGCTTAGCTCTCTTTGACCTGCACGCATTGCATCGATTCCGTTTGTAGTTTGCAGTTGTAGCTGATCTCACGCACTGACGCGTCATGCAGCTTGCTGTTTCGCTTCTCAGGCGTCTGCGTCGTGCTGAGTGCTTCACGCAATCGAGTCCAAAAGGTAAGGAGGGCAACATGGCTTTATTGTACATACTTGTTCTGGCTAATGTCCATACTTCCGCCTCGTCAGCACTACGTTGACACCGACGCGGATGCTGATACCGCTAACAGTCGGCGGCAGTCCTTTTCATGTGCCTTGAGGTTCTCCCGCGTCTTGAAGGCCTTGCGCTGGTGTGGCGGGCAGATAGCGCACACGTGCGGGCGGTCAAGTTGGTGGCGTCGTTGCCAATGACGCTTGAGCGTCTGGAGACTGCGCAAGCTGCGGCCTGTGACCTCCGAGAACTCGCAGCCGCGCTCAGGACAGAACTTCGGCCCCACCGGAAGCGGCGCTTGGTTCTGACCGACGACGGTTACAAGCGCCGCACCCGCGTGCTGCTTGACGTGAAACGTGAGCTGGTAGTAGTTGACGAAGCGCTGGGAGCAAACGCAACAGGCGAACGGCTTGACGCCGTCCTGGAGGAACTCAACTGGCGCAGTCATGGGCGCGGCCACCTTTGCAGCTGGAGCAGCGTCCGTGGCTTCTTCATCGGCTCTTCTGGTGGCGCTGGCGAGTCCCTGTTTCCGACGACTCGGTTTCTTGCGAAGCTCAGGCTGTGGCTGCTGTCGTAGCCGTTCGAGCTCCTGCTGAAGCACTGCGATCTGGTCGCGCTGTTCTCGAACCGTGTCCTCCAGTGATCGCGTCGACGGCACAACCGGCACCTCGTCGCTCTGCTCGCTGATCGACGTCGTCGTGTGCTCAATCGGCGTCGCATGGCTCGCATCCATCGCGTCAGCAGCATTCTCTGCTGCCGTCGCACTAGGGACTAGTTCAGCGGTTGGTGGCGCCATATACGACGGCTGGTCGCCCACGGAGTATCCATAGGAAGCAGGGTACCTTTCATGGGCGTATACGTGCAACGTCAGCTCCGCCCGCTCTCCCAGTCTCTCTGTCGTCACAGAAGCTTGTTCAGTATCCCCAGCGTATCCGGTGCTGCTCACGTGACGCGCATTACCGTTACGCTTACGATGGCTGCCAGTGACACCCGAGTGCGTTGCTACGTGCACTCGCAGCGCGGCGCGAGACGAGTAACGCTTTTCACACCCCGGAGTGGAGCACACGTACGGCTTCTCGCCCGTGTGCACGCGCTGGTGCTCGTGCAGCGTCGAGAGCCGCGCAAACCGCCGGTCACAGATCGCACAGCTCAGACGCTTCTCGCCCGTGTGCACGACCGTGTGGTCGCGGAGGTGGGCGCTGTCCGTGAACGACTTGCCGCACGACGGGTGCATGCACAAGAAGTTGCGAAGTCGCTGCGCTCCTGGTGCACGCTTGCGCTTTCGAGTGGCTGGCGGCTTGATGGTAGTAGCGGTCGCTGTCGATGCTGGAGGCGGCGGCGGGAGCACCAGAGGCGGCATCTGCGCCATCAACCGACTATTGAGAGGAGAGGTACTCAGGTACCCGCGTCCTCGCGTCAGCGGCGACAACTGCAGCGGCGGCGGTGGCTGCTGCTGCTCGTCATTCGTCATCCAGTGGGATGGCGGCGCGGTTCCTCCTCCGTTCGCACTGCTGCCGAGGCCGTTCCAAGAGTTGAGAGTGGCCGAGAACCGCCACGAATGCGTGCTGCTACCACCAGTGTCGACCCCGTTCGCGGTCAGCGATGGCGTGGGCGTCGGTGGCGGCATAGCGCTCAGCACAGATGTGGTGGCCATCGACATGGTCGCGAGCGCGTTCGCGGCGGCACTCGGCGCCAGCAGCGGCGTTTGGCTCACGTACAGCGCACCTAGAGGCGTCGGCGACCAGTGGAAGCTGGGCGTCGCTGCTGTCGACGACGACGACGACAGCGCGCGGGTGTTGCCAGTCGAACGCGCTGTCCACGTCACTGCACTGGATCGACTCGCGTCGCTGTTGCTGTAGAACCCCGGCGTGAACGACGTCGTCGGTGATGTGGACGACGTGAGTGACTGCGGCGGAAGCGCTCGCGACGACACCATCGGCTCCATCTCTGGTCATAACCGAGTCGACACTGGTGAGTTACACGCCCACGCATCTCGCGCATATATCTACGAGCCTCGTACCTTGATGCAGGAACGCGGCGGGCATCATGTTGGGCGACGTGGACGCCGCATACCGATACGCGAACGCTGACGCTGGCGGGGACGTTCCTGCGGCCGCTCGGCGGTCGATGGACGAGCGGCGCGCGCCCGCTAACAGCGCGGAACGGTCTCCGTGCGGCGCGTCGGTCTCGTAGGCGCCCGCGAACCCTCGACGCGCGCGCAGGGCGTCGTCATCGACCGCCAACTCCATCGATCAGCTGGACCGACCGACGTACTTTGCCGCGCCAGCAATAGCAAGAACGGTTGAGAAATGGGCAAACGGAGAGACTGGATTGGCTAGAATCCAACATTTGCATGCATAGTAAAGCATTTGATTGGCTACTAATGAGGTAACTCATTACAAACCATTCTGACACGGTCACAGCGTTTCGTCCACCACGGTACGCTTAGTTTATATCGGTATATCGGTATACAGTCCTGCGCAGAAGTATAAACGAGGTCAGGTCCGAATCTGTCATAAATCGTTTTGCAAAAAGAGTTATATGAGAAGAAAGCCCATAGAAAACCAAGACGATTGATATACTACCTGCCCCATTTCGCGCCATTTTACATTCAAAATTCAAAATTTATCAAAAGTGGGTGCAAAATTTTGAAGCAAAAATATAAACGAGCTGACAGTTTCGGCGTTTTTATTGTAAAAACCGCGTTGTTTTTACGTCTTTTTACGTCCTTTACGAATATTCTCGAATGTTGAAGGCTCTGGGAACTTGGCAGTTCGTTGACAG
>JAADYG010000401.1:0-28925 GCA_023338115.1 Phytopythium boreale
ATAAATTCTGACGTAATGCCACTTCACTTGACTTTTGTATTTCGAAATGAATGCCAAATGCTAAAATATCGGAGCGCGTGTCCGACAAAAGATCTTCAAAATTGATGAATTGTCCGATAAATTCAAGAGAAGTTGCCATTCGAGAACAACCCACTCCGATTGGTCAAAAATGCGTTTTCGCAGGTGTGAACATTATTCGGGACACATTCCCTCGTCTACACCAGTTAAACAAGGGACAAGTGCCCTTTCCCGCCTCTGCGCTTGTCAAAACGGCAACATGGAACTGACCGGCAGCGCGCAATAAGTAGACGGACGGGCCGGCGACGACGACGACTTGAAGGCGCGGCATGACCGATCCACGGGGTGTTCAAGGCGGACAGAGCGACAGCAACGGACGCGGAGACGCTAATGTAGCGCACGCGCGGTTCTTGGAGGGCGAGGACCACGTGCGGCTGCGGCTGAGGCTGGGCGGCGACCTCCGGTCGTTCTACCGGCCGGCGGACGAGAAGCTGGACAAGATCCGCCACCGACTGCAGCTGCTGGCCGCGGGCGCCGCCGGCGTTGCAGCGGAGAATAAGTACAGTGGACGAGGCTTTGCATCAAAGAGGAAGAAGGGCAAGACCAAGAAGAAGGAGAAGAATGGCTCGAGCGAGCAGCAAATGAGCGAAACGCAGCCGCAAGGCGATGACGTGAAGCGAGACGCCGCGTGGCGAGACTTCGCGGTGCGGTTTATGGACGAAGATGGCGCCGAGGTGAATGGTAGAGGCACCACCATCGGTGACGCGCTGGTGCGGACCACGAGGATCGCCATAGGGGACGAGGAGCTGGTTGTGGTGCTGAACCAGCCGCTTGTGACCCAGCTGAGTGTCGTCGAGCCTCTGCTCGCGGGGATTCCAGTGATCCCAATCGCACAGACCGAGTGCTGCCACCCCGATGACTGTAGCTGGCAGTGGTTCCGTCTCGAAAGCGACGCCATTGACGAGTTTCGCGGAGGAGAGCTGTGCTGTTCTTCCCGGCGCTTCACACCCTCCAGCGCTGATGTTGGCTGCCGGTTCCGCATCGAGTGCAGGGCCCCCGCTGCTTCGTCAGCGTACGCACAGGACAGCAAAACGTCTCTGATAACCACGAGCGTGGTGCGAGGCCCGGAACGCAGTGGCGACTCCTTCAACAAGCGGAGAGAGGTCGGAGCAACTCGCGCCACGGCACTACATGCAAGAGACGACGTGTTCCGAGTCATGAGCTACAACGTGCTGTTCGATGGGTACACGACGTCGGTCCACGCGCAGCGCAACTTATTCCCGTACGCAAATCCAGCCATCATGAGGGAGATGTACCGCGCGCAGCTAGTGTTCCAAGAGATCGACGAGTGCAACGCGGACGTCGTGTGCCTGCAAGAAGTCGGCCAACAGATCTTCTCCATGTTCTTCGAGCCCATGGTGAAGGCGATCGGGTTCCACGCGTTCTACTCGGGGAAGACGGGCACGACCCTCGAAGGCTGTGCTACTTTTGTTCGTCTCGGCGCCTTCCGTGTTGTGAAGGAGTACACCCTCGATATCGCGGGAGCGACCAAGACATCACCAGATCCATCGGTGAGGGCGTTGCTGCTCGAGTTTTCAGAGATAGCCAAAGGTGTCGGCCGAGCTCCCTCCATCGCCCAGATCCTCGAGCTCGAGCCAGTCGCTGACGCTTGCACCAGAAAGCGCGTGCTCGTGTCTAACACCCACCTCTTCTACCGTGAGGATTCGCACTTGATCCGTTTGGCTCAGACGGTTGCGCTGGTTCGCGAGCTGCGCGATCGCCACGAAGAAGCAGAGCGCGTCGGACTGGACCCAGCGGTCGTCATGTGCGGCGACTTCAATTCGTTCCCGGGGACAATACCCGTTGCCTTTCTGCTGAATGGAGTCGTTGACTCAAGCCATCCACACTGGCAGTCGGCGCCATCGTTTCGGTGGGCTCGGACACCCTCAAAAGGGGATGGAAGTGGCCCTGAAGGCGGTTGCCCAAACGAAAACGCGCGCGTTTTGGCTGGGCGCATCGAGCATCCGTTCCACCTCGTCAGCGGGTGTGGCATTCCCGAGTTCACCAACTTTGCAGGGACCTTTGTCGGTACCCTGGACTACATCTTTGTGGACAACAACCGACTGCAAGTTTGCAGCGTATTTCCATTCTTCACCGCAGCCGAAGCCGCCGAAGAAGTTGCACTTCCTTCGTCAAAGTTGCCGTCGGATCACGTTGCGATCGTTTGTGACTTGGCGTGGCGGCAATGACGCGTCATCTCTTCGGTGCGTTGTATGAGGAGGCTATAGTTGGCGTGGTCTATTATTACTGACATGCTTGGTTGCCTGCTCTGATGTGTTGGGTGGGTATGTCGTTGTCGTGTGAACAGTAGCAGCACTCGCTCGTGGAGTCAATCGCGCGCCTTCATTCGCTGCGTCCGTGTGTACTTCCTACAATGTCTAGCCGGATCGTGTTGCACCTAGCGGGGTCTTCATCGGATAGCGCCATAGCTCCTGGCGAAGTGGACAAAGACGCCAAGCGGAGCGGAGAGTTCGAGCCAAAACCATCGAATGGGCCACCTCGACGCTCCGTTAAGTGGAACGCGCTAGCGAGAGGCCTCGCGCGACAGTATGATGCTCAGAAAGCGCGCGAAGACGCTTACAAGGCTCGCTTGCCGCGCCAGCTCGAGCAAAAGGAGAGAGCACAGTCGCAGACCAAGAACGGCGGCTATGATCGTAGATCCGGATCTCCTGTGCGGAACAATGAGTCCCCGAGTGGCAGCAACAGCGATGCAAACGAGAACGGCGTTATCCTACGGCTGGGATCCCGTCCCAAAGCCTCCAGCATCTCTAGTTCCAGACAAGGCAAATCACAATACAAGCGTGCTCGAAACCCTGGTGGCGACAGTATACGAACTACGAGCAGATCGCGCACTCTCGTGGTTCCAGTCAGGCACGGTTTGGGTTTCTCGCGAAAGGCTGGCCTTCGTCGCGAGGTGGCGTTCCCGACGAACCAGTCGGATGATGCCAGAGTAGCAGAGGACGGCGGCTCCGTTGTTGACGGCGACGTGAGTGGTGCGTCCGTGTTTCCTTTAAAACTGATGACGTCCGCCGAACTCGCTCTGTCGTCTCCAGTCATCCTACGACCATCGCATCGAGGCTCCAGCAGTGTATTGGCTACGGGCACATCGGTTGCTGCACCTCCAATCCATCACCAACAACCTGTTGGTAGTGGTGGAGGCGGATCCATGTCGCACTGGCGCCCAGATCGCTCGTCCGCGCTCGTCTTGTGTGAGCTGCGCGTCGCTAAAGAGATCATGGCTCGTGAGCAGGCTCTACGGCAGCTCGGCGAGGCAGCCGGGGCGTTTGATAATATCGCAAGCGAGCTCATCGAAGCAGTCGAAGCGAAGAAGACGGCGGAGGCTGCGGCGGGCGCGGGTGCTGCGCGCATGTTTCGGCTGCGGCGCGGTTCGTCGTCTTCGGTGACTCTTCTGCGACCTGATTCTGGATCACAGACTCAGAGCAACGCTGCAGCAATGGCTGCCCTCAAACTGAACGTCGCGGCGCTGTCAACCACAGTCGACAAACTGACAGAGAAGATCCGTCAGCGAGCGAAACAGATCGAATCGCTGATCGAGAACCTGCGAGAGGCGACCACGACTATCGTCGAGGGTGTTGCAGAGTGGAGAGACCTACAACGTCGGCGTCGCGCATGCAGCAACTTCGACCCGTTGTTGCGTTTCCCGTGGAAGAACGGCAAGGTGGCCAACTATGTGCTGCATCTCCAAACAGACACCCGCGCCCTCTTCAGCTCAACCGCGATTATGTGTTTGCTTGGTGCCGACGCCGAGTTTAAAGCGCTGTTACTGCCTCGCTCAGTGCTGAGTACAGTGCGCCAGCATAAGGAGGCCGAAGGCACCGTCGTGTCGCCGTACAAGACGTTCTTGACCGATAAGGTCGAATCCACTGCTACTGTCGCTGCTGGCGCAGTTGGAAACCGGACTCCAAGCACTGTTCCAGTATTTGACCAGCACCTGTATTACGCGCTGATGGCTGCGCTTCCAAGACTACGTGCCGCTCCCAACGACGCAGCTGAACCGATGGAGTGCTCCACGCCGGAAGACCTAGCGCGGTGGCGCTTGAGCCTGGAGCTCATTGCGCATGAGCTTGAGGTTGAGAAGCGCGACTGTGAACGGTGCGAGCAGGACGCGGAGCGGCTGCAGCGCTCGTACAACCCATTTCACGCTATCAAAGCGGTGGGAGGCGTCGACGAGCAGTTTTCGACCCTGCTTGCGGAGCAGTCGCCGCACGTGGAGAAGTTGCGCCAACAACTTCGCCATCGCCAGCAAGACGCGACCGACTACATCACTTCGGCGGACGCAAGTGACCGTGGAAGCGCGGCCCTGATCTTCGCGACTATGGGAGATACCGATGCTGCAAGAGCGACGATACGGAGCGACCGGCGCCTGCATATAAGCACGCATCGACTACACAACGAGCTCCAACGACGTCGCGACATGAGCGAGGCAGCTATGCGGTGCGAAACCCGCGACGCTGTCTTTGATTTCGCGCCTGCAGATTCCGTTGGGATCAAGAGAAACAGGCTGCAGGGCAAAGTGCTGGTGCGGAAGCAACCAGTTCCAACGATGAGCAGAGAAGACCGGCTCGCAAGCGTCATTCAGAGGCAGTTCAGAGCGTACCGGGCGCGCGGGGACGTGCTTCAGAGCCTGACGGGCTTGGTAGGAATCGTCCGGGAAAGCACGGTGAACATCCAACGCGTGTACCGCGGGCACATCGTGAAGCTGCGGTTCCAGGACGTGCTTACTCGTCGAAACGAGTTACGACGCAAGCGGATGCGGGCGGCGCGGACGATCGTGCTCGCCTTTCGCCGGTATAAGCGCCGGCAGCGACACCGGCAATCCATAACTGTCGTGGCCATTGCGCAAGCGCAGCTCCAGTCGATGCTTGTCTCGAAGTCTCAGGACACCGATGATGCGTCGGCGATGAAGAAAGAAGAGACAGAACGCTTGCGGCGGCTCGGCGCTGAGCGGCGGCGCCATCGGGCCGCGATGATGGAGCAACAGCGACGCGAGCGGCTGGCGTTGGAGGCCAAGCAGACCGCTGCCGCAATCAGAATCCAGTCGATCATACGCTCGCAACTAGCCCAACGCGCTGCCAACGTGCTAAGGCAGGAGAAGAAGGCGCATATCGCAGCTGTGAGCGCCATTACCATCCAATCAGGCATCCGGACGTTCTTGGTCCGCCAGGAAGCGCGCCGGCTCCGGTTCCGGAAAGATCTCGAGCGGGTGAACCGATCAGCGGAGCGCATTCAGCGGGTCTACCGCGACTATAACTTGCGTGTGCATGAGACTCCGATCGAGGCCGTTGACGAAGCTGACGAAAGCCTGGACGATGAGCGAGAGGGCGAGGTGCCAAGCGAAGGTGACCAGTGGGACGGCAAGTTGCCTCAGCTTCTTCAGCATTCAACAAGCCAGCCTGATTCGAAGAGTGGCCCACCTACAGCCGAACGAGTCGCGTTGCCGCCATTGACGCGTTCGACGGCGTCGTCGATGGCGTCTCGACGCCCGTCGCGCCAGTTGACGACGCCTCCAACACCGGCGGCAGCGACAACAGTAGCCATGACGCGCATCGAACTCAAGCTCAAGGAGCCTGTGATTGACTTCCAGGGCCTGAGTAGCGGGTCGAACTCGGCTCGCCGCGGCTCCTTCCAAGGCTGGCACGGCCGCGCGTAACAACGCAACATGCAACGTATGGACTGTTGTGTTGGGGTTTGATGAACGACATGGAGGCCACGACGACATTCATAGGCGCAAGACAAGCTCTATTATCCACGACGGATAGAACGGAGAGGTGCTGACTACGTTTCGTCCCTCCTGGTGCTTGCTTCTGGTAAGATTCCTATACATACAGCGGCGAAAAATGACAGTGTCGAGTCGCTCTGGCTGATCGAGACGACCGAGCGCGCGTTTGGAACTCGAGCGCGCTTACAGGAGGATCACGACGGCGGACGTGGCCGCGAGCGCCGCAGTGGTGACGGTCCAGACGGCAGTCGACGATGCGCCCGAGCTGGCCGAGGAGTCGCCGACTTCAGGCTCGGAGCCGACGTTGGAGCCCGATCCGGATCCCGAGTACGAGCTTGAGCCCGCGTACGAACCGGCGTAGTTTCCAGTCGTCGAGACGCCGGCGCTTCCGTCCTGCTGGGCGACGGCCACGTTGGCGGCGGTGGCGGCGAGCGGCGCGAGCGTCAGGAACTTCATTCTTGCTGCTCGAGGGTGCGAAGACTTGCTTGTGTGGCTCCTAGCTTGCTCGGTTGCTGGCAAAATGGCGAGTGGCTGCAGGTAATGCGACCGCGGAGAGCGCGATCGGACGCGCGCGCCGCTCGGAATCGCATGGGTCGATTACGTTGCAACGGTGAACGAGTCGCCGTGGCTCATTCTCCGCCGCTGGCGGTTGGCAGCGCGGCCCGAAGCGACGCGGAAGTAATTCCGCAGAAGGAACCGCGCCAGCAGTGAACCTTAGAGCCGTCGACTGCGATGGTGCGACTGGTCCAAGCAGCGAAAAGCCGCGGATGGTCGCCTTCGAGAGCAGCTTGAGCGTTTCCCAGGCATCATCGCCTTTCTTGCTGGCTGTCGCGTGGTCGCGAGCGATTTTCTTCCGCAATTTCCTTCCTCGGACGGTCTATCACTCGAGGAAAGCGCAGTGCGATCGAGCTCCAAGCTGCTTGCTGAGCAAGGGAGTGCGAACGACCGACCAGCTTTGGCTCATCTCGCGGCGACGTCCATGCCGCCAAGACCGGCGGAAGGAAGGATACACGGGGCATTCCCACCGACCGATCGTCCGGCTGGAATGCCCCCCCCCCCCAAGCGACGCAGTTTATCTGCGTGAAGCAGCCGTGTTGACGCACACAATGATCAGGAGAGCCGCTAGTGTCCGTTGGATCGTGGCCACCAGCGACCCAAGACGTGTCAAACGCGACGGGTGCACGGCTGCAGCTCAGCGTACAGTACGAACACAATCAGTATATGGGACGGACCACTAGCATCACGACGTCGTGAAGCTGGGACTGCGCATCGCCCGTGAACGGCCGCGCTTCCTTCGGACGCCAAGCGGCGGCGCATCAGCTTCAACTTGACAATAATGTGGACTACGCTAATTCAGGTCGTAATACCTTATTTAGGTTGCAGGTGCACAAATTTGTGTCCACCACACTACTCGTGGATTTGAAAACCAAAAGCGCGAAAGTGAAAGCTCGACGACACCTTGGGCCGCGGATTGGCGACGTCACGCGATGCAGGCGCCGCTGGGGACCGAGGCGCTGATGCGCATGAACCTGCGCACGCGCGAGGAGATGGAGGCGTGGGTCGAGGCGCAGAAGAAACAGATCCTGGCCGAGAAGCGCGAGGACGAGGCGCAGGCGCAAGAGAACGCGCGCCAGACCAACGACGCGCAGCGCCGGCGCGAGGCGCTGCAGCAGCAGCACCGGCAGATGGCCGCCGGTGCGTCTTGTAGTCGCGTTAACGTGCATCACGTGAGCTGGAGGTGCTGATAGTGGTGGTGGCTACTCAACCCAGGCGTCCAGGACAAGGAGCGGGAGGTGAACGCGCACCAAGTGGAGATCGAAGTGCTGCAGGTGCGAGAACCGTTTGGTGAACGCTGAAACGGATGTATGGGTGCGGGTTGCCGATTAACCGGTAGCATTGGCCGATATGGCAGGCGGAGAAGAGCAAAAAGGAGCCGATCGTCAAGGAGCTCTTCAACCGGAACCTACAGGAGGACACGCGGCTCCGGGAGCTGCTCGAAGGTTCGTCATGGCGCACAGCGCACATCTTCGCCGCGGGTGCTAACGGTCAGTGTTGGTCAACGCTCTGTTTGCAGAATCGGAGCAGCTGCGAGTCCAGCAGGAGCGCCAGCTCGCGGAACTGCAGCACGGCATCGCCATGTACCAGAAGCTCGGACTCTTCTTCGAGCACTCTGGAGGTTTGAGTCCGACGCGAGAACCTGGTGCTTGCCGCTTCTGGATCGCCTGACCCTCCTGTCTTATGATTTCCAGCCGGCCGTGTGGTCGTGCGGTTCACACAAATCGACCCCCAGAACCCGTCGCGCGAATTCTCGTTCCGCATGACGATCGACCAAGAGACCGACCGATACATCGGTGCGCCCCTATTGAACTACGCCATCCCTCGCTCTCCGCCGTTCTTGCGCCTCATTCTCTGTCGTTATGAACCTCGCAACCAGTCGACAGGTGCAGCGAAACGGTCATGGCGCTCGAGGACCTCGTGGGCGAGCTCAACCGCAGCGGCGACCTGCCGCTCTTCATCCGCTCCATGCGGCGGCAGTTCAAGCAGTTCGTGTAGAACGCGGCCCGAGCTCTTTCATAATGTTGATACATACCGCAACATCTTCATGTCCACTCCAAGTTCTACCTGCTACTATTTGGCATCAGTGACGGCCCTCCACTACGTGATTCGGATCTAAATACGGCGGCGCTTTACGCATGGCGGCGCCGGAGGTAGCGGGGGCTGGAGACGCGCGTAGTTGTGGTGCATTTCCCGCGCGGAGGGTGGCGGCAGCGGCGGCGGCTGGGGCCCGATATACCTTTCGCCCCGCATCGCATCCGCTCGGTCAGCCTGCTGCCACTCGCGTCGCTGCAGTCTCGACCGGTCCGCTGCTTGGTCGTCTGCCTCCGCCTGCCTCGCGCGGCGCAGTAGCAGCTCCCGCCGCTGCGCGAGCTTGAGCGCCGTGTCGCGCGGCGTCTCGTCCTGCGGCGCGTACGAGATGCGCAGCATGCTGCCGTAGAAGGGCTTGTGCGCCGCGCGCGCCTTGGCGTGCCGTGCGTTGTTGACCGTCTCGTACTGCACCCAGACCACGTCCGTGAACTGCTCGTCGTCCTCCTCCTCCTCCTCGTTGCCGGGAGTGGCAGCACATGCCGCCTCCTCCAACGGCGGCTGGCGGCGCCGATCATGCCCGCGGAACGGCCCGAGAGCGCGCGCGCGGTCGTCCGGGTGGTCGAGCACGCGGAACTCGAGCACGTTGCCGAACAGACTCAGCCGCGCGCGCAGCTCGTCCAGCACGCCCACCGCCGGGATGTTGCGCACCACCAGGTAGCGCGACTCGTTCGCCACCGTGTACACGCGCACGCCGCGCCCCTCGCCGCGCATGCTGATGGCCAGGGCGATCGCTCCAAAGACACTTCTGTGGCCGGCGGAGCTCGTATTAACGCAACACGAAAATGCGCGGCAGCCTTCGGCAACACTCGTGTGTGTTCGTTTCGAAGCGTCACATTCCGTGTAGAATGATGGATGTTTTCCGACAATGCATCAGGAATAGTTGAACACAGGAATTCCGTCCAAGCAATTCTAACGCATACGCACGCTCAGCTCATCCAATCGTGGTCTAAACACAGGTGACGGTGGTGAATGGGACAAAACGGTCAGGACATTTGCTTGTCAATGCCACCACAAGGTGACATGACACCATGCCATTGACGTGGCCCTTGAAATTAGTCTGGTCAGTCTGTCCGCATTGCATCTCCTCGAGCCGATCGACTTCAATGGCTATGATACCGAGGCCAAACACCACAATGTATAGCTCCGTGGAGGCACAAAACCCATTCGAACGCATGCAATCGCGTGTTTGTCTCTCTTCGTTCCTCGCTTCCTCTCAAAAGGCCGGAGCACGGCGTCATCCAATAACTTACCAACGAGCAATTTTCCCCAGTGTCCCTTCACTCTTTTCCCCGCTTTCGCGTCCTCCGTCGTCGCCATACTTTCACAGTCTTCCCTTCAGTCGTCGTCGCCATCGCACAGACACTCGCGCGCGTTTAGCAGCGGTAGTGGCGGCCGCAGCGGGCGTCACACGAGGCTGCTAGTCGTCGAATGGGTTCCAGTCCGACAGACTGACGCGGTGCTCGTCCGAGTTGGCGGCCCCTCGGCTGTTGCTGCTGCGGCTGCTTCCTGGTCGCGAATGCGCGCGCTCAACGCCGCTCGACTCGCTCCGGAACAGCTCCGACGCGTGCACCGAGTGCACGTCGCCGTCATAATCCGCGTCGCTCATGCTGCTGCTCTGGCTGCCCCGGTGGTTTCCGCTACGTCCCATAATCCCTCGAACGCGTGGCGTCGATGGCGACCGCGGAGACGACGAATCGGCGGCGCTGCCCTCGCTCTCCTTGCCGACGTTCAGGTCGCGCATCGACCGCCGAATGGCCTCCATGATCATGAGTTCCTCAAGTCGGGCGGCGTCGGCGGGCGTCGCCAGGAACTGGGCGGCGTCACGGAGCGACACGAGGCTGTTCGGGTGCGGGCTGTCAGTGATCGGCCGGTCAGTGATGCTCAGCTGCGAGCGCAGCGACTCGCGCAGCCGCTGGCGGTCCTCCACCGACGCGTACTGCGCTGCAACCGGCGTGTCGGTGTCGCCGTTGGCGGTGGCATGCGCGGGAATATCGATCGCGCGGCTCGTAGCGCGCGAGTTCGTCCGCTGCACCGTTATACAATGCCACACTGTGAACAACCCTAGCACGTGTATGAACCGAACCAGCTCAGGGAGCGCAGCGAACCTTGTTCGAGAAGATGGCGGCCACCTCGAGCGACGCTGGCGGCGCGTACCCCACCGTGAAGCCGTCACGGTTGCAGAACGGGCAGCTAAAGCGTCGCCACCACCGCATTAACAGCGTTAGACTCGCTCCATCAGCCTACCATGGTGTTGTGGTGTTGGATAGGGCGGCGCACCTGATGGGCTTCTGCGGCGGGCGCATCTGGAGGTAGCACTCGGAGCAAATGGGCTTCTTGCAGCAGCTCGAGACGTTCAGGTTGCCCGGGTAATACTGCGCCAACCAACCGCCACACACCGTCAGCACTAATGTCCCAAGCTCAACCCCTCCATCTATCTCTACAGTGTATGTTGGACGCACCATGAAGCAAATGGGGCACTCTTGGCTGAACGCGCCGTCGGCGGCCTCGCGCCCGGGGAAGCGCGGCGCGATCTTGCGCTCCACCACCAGCCGCCGCACCACCTTCAGGTCCCACGGACAGCTCGGGTACAGCCTGCACGCCACCACCAGTCACGTTAGCTACAGGCCACTCCACCGCATATTATCAGCTCCTAGCCGCCTGCCTGCCTGCCTGCCTTACCCCGTGGGCTGGACGAACTTCTCGAGCTCGCGCGCCGTGGCCGAGTGGCGCTTGGAGTTCGACGGCGAGTTCCCCATCGTCGCCGAGGCTCAGATCAGTCGGTCGGGTCGGCAGTCAGTCGGGTCGGCAGGCGGTCGGGCCCGGAATCTTTTCCTGCACGCGGTTGGTTGCTGCGGAGGGGGGAGAAGGACGGCGTTGTGGTCCGCGCGCGCGCTTCTTGATTGATCAACCGTGTCGTTACTTTCTTTTCCTTCCCACCTTGCTGATCGAAGTTATTATCGTTCGTTTCAGTCGCAGGCGCAAGTTGAAATTGTTGGAAAGAAAAGAAAGTTTGAAGATGTAATGAAAGAAAAAATAAGAACATGGGAGGAGAAAATGGCCGTATTATAATATTAGAGGGGATGATGGGGTGTCACACGGAGCCGTAATACAAAAGAGGCCGCCTTTTGCACGGTTTTCGAGTTGGTATGCTGCTGGGTTCTTATTTGAATGATTTTGCCCGTCCAGCGTAATCGCTGGCTGTATTTCGCGGTCGCCAGAGTAATTTGGCCGCCACTCACTATCGCATAGCAACGCACCTAGTAAAGTTAAGTACTTCGCGAGAAAGAAGGCGACAAAAGTGGAGCGGCCATTGCTGAATTTGCGCCCGGAAACGTTAGCGACGAGATCAAGGATGTGCTTTCCGTACAAGACTGTCAAAATTTATAAATCTCGGTCGCATTTTGAGCTGGGCCAGGCCCCGTAAATTACCTTCAGTGTTGAACTGTTCTCAAATCTTTCCGGAGTCAGCAACAGCGCGTGATTGGCTAAAATATAAAGAGTTTTGACCAATCATCTTGCTTCAATGGTATCTCCTGGCGGGTACCCTTGGCACCAAAGGATGTTGAACATGGCGGATAGCAACGGGAAGCTCTTCACCTCCGCGACGATCGTGCGTCTCGCCTGCTGGCAGCGGCGCTCGTCTGTGCATTATACGGTGCTCAACGTCTCCGCCTCATGCGATTGTGTGTGGTTCGCTGCTGGCGCAGACCGAGGCGACGGGCGAGGACGCGCACGAGCGGATCGAGGAGGTCGAGGTGATCTTCGGCAGCTACGAGCAGTTCGAGCCGAATGCGCTGCGCCAGTGCCACACGCTGCGCCGATTCACGCGTACGCTCTAACATTTATTATGTGGTGCTAGTGGACTGGTTGTGTGCTTGCTAACATGAAGACTTGTGCTGGTGGATGCCGGTCAGTCCTCAACTCTCGGCTGCAGCGCATCGCGCACTTTGAGCCGGTCGCCGCGTCGCTCATGCACTTGTGTCTGAGCAACCAGCACATCTACAAGATCGAGGGTCTGGCGTCACCCACGCAACTCCGGGCGCTGTGCCTGCACCACAACTGCATCGAGAGGATCGAGGGCCTCGAGAGGTGCGTCGAATATTAAGGGTACCTGTGGGTACAGAAGCTATTTAACCATTAATGGAGCTGCTCCAGTTGCCGCAAGCTGCAGACGCTGTGGCTGTACAGCAACCGCATCACGCGCGTCGAGGACCTGGGCTGTTGCTCGGACCTGCGCGAGTTGTGGCTCCAGGTGTGTTGCTTGGGGTCACTGCGTGTGGATGGTTCTTTACAGGTGGCGACACCACTGACATATAGGCTGGGTAATTGTTTACCACTCGCATTCTCAACTACAGAGCAACGAGATCAGAACACTGGCGGGCGGCGGCGTCTCCTCGCTGGCTAATTTGCAGTCGCTGCACTTGGCCAACAACTCGCTGCGGCGTGTGGACGAGTTCCAGCACCTGCGGAAGCTGATCGTGCTGCGCGATCTGTCCTTCCAAGACGAGCACTTTGGGTCAAACCCGATCGCAGACCACCCAGACTACCGCTCGTTCGCGTTGGCGACGCTGAAACAGGTACCTGCGAAGCTTAAGCTTGCCTCACGCGCGTTATTTCACACTGTTTGTCTTTGATTGTGTGTTGCCACGGAAGCTGCGGAAGCTCGATGGGAACAGCATCAAGCGCTCGGAGCGGTCGACCGTGGAAGACCAGTTCCTAACACAGGTAACTACAGCGTACTCTTGACCATGCTCTTCAACTGCAACGATTAACCAATGCTGCTTACAGACACTGGAGTTCAATGACCGCGTCGCGGAGCTCACGCTCGTGTACCAGCAAGAGCTCCAGTCAATCGCTGCGCGACGAGAGCGAGGCGTCTCAAACGCTCAAATGCTCCAGCGCGAGCTCGTCGAGGCGCTGAATGACGTGGAGGCGTGCGTGCTCGAGGGTCAAGCCCAGATCCGCAACGAGAAGCAACGCCAATTGCATCTGCGAGACGAGAACGCCCAGCTGCTTCGTGAAAACGTCGACAGCATCAAGGCCGCTTTCCACGCAGCCACCGACAGCGAGTACGCGAAGGTGTCGCGTGAGTTGGAGATGGAGGAGCGGCAGTGCCGCGTTATGGAGATGGAGGCGCTGGCGGAGCAGGAGCAAGCGCTCGCTATCGCAACTATCCAGGCCATGTTCCCGTCCCGCATCGCGTTCCAGCAGCTGCTCGAGCACACGCCGGATCACCGTTTCATAGAATCGGCATTCGGTAACACGGCACCACCAAGCAACGACACAGATTGTCGGACGACAGAGCTAGCGATCCTCCAGATCTATAGGTATTTTCACCGCAACCTGATTGAAGATTTCAACGCGGCTTGTGCCAAGTGCGACTCCATGCTGTCAACTGCCACATCGGGGACGGAGCTGTACCTGTACATGGCGCTGAACGCGGACGAAGTGGGGCCAACGCTGCAGAACGGCATCGGCAGCTCTGCCCCGCAGCGGACTGTCGATGGTAATCAGGGGACGAACCCGGTGATCTCCGACTGGGTGTTTCTCTTCTCCAACCCAGCCGCAGCCACGCAGTTCTACAAAGGAACGACGTTTGATCTCGATGAGATTGAGAACGACGAAGACATTGCGCACGACAACAACTGCTCCGACAAGTACTCGTCAAACGTCGGCGGTCTCGACGATACCTTCGACACGGACACTTCCAGCAAGTCGCCATTGTTGGAGACGTACAACCTGATGCTGTGTCGCGTGCGCGCTCCGCAGGTCGTCGAGCATTTTTATCCGCAGGCGCACTCGTTCCACAACGAATCGTCGACTGCGTTGGAGTCGCTCCTGTCTATCGCAATACCCCGAGAGGACGCGATCCTCCCGCCGCCTCCCCAAGCATTTCTTCAGCTTGAACTTCCTGCTTCCGCGGGTGGTCACGTGTACATGGCGCGTCGTGATCTCGTCCACGCGCAGATCCTGCCGCAGTTCATTGCACTCTGCTCCAAGCGGCACGTACCTCCGCTGGAGGACAAGACAGCGCCCAGGACACCTGTCATCGACTCGATGAAGGTGCTTGACGAGTTCCAGCGGCAGCTGTGGGGTGAGGTGGACGCGTACCACTCGCGTCTTCACCGCGAAATGGACCCTGCGACTGCGCGGGTGCGAGCGCAACTCTTACAGCAGCAGGATGCGGCGCGCGAGCAGCTCCGCGATGCCAACGCGCAGGTCGCGGACGAGAAGCGTGCGCAGAACGAGCTGCTGCGCGCCTTGCTTCCGAGACGGTAGCCGTAGTGCAGTGATGCTGGGATTGGATGCTGTACGTAGCTGCCCGAGGGCACAAGAACGTCCGGGATGGCTACACTTTTGGATCGAGGTGGCGTACCGTATCCGCCACGAGAACGCGCCGTCGGACCAATCTTTGCGGCATTTTGATTGGTTAAAAAACTGTCTCACGACGGAAAAGTATGCTCCACCGCGTGCAACATTCACTGTTCAGACACCCTTATCATTACATACAAATTATCGATATGATATCATTATTTGTTTGCTATTGCCTATCAAAATGAATTCTAGTAGCCTTTAGCAACACATAACTTTCGTAAATCGCTATAATATTGTTCACAGATCGCGGCATGGGCGCGGTCGCTCCCCTCGTCCTTTCCGTTAATACAGCACCGCCCACTCCCACTACCAGATCTATTACCCAAGAAGGCGACCGACCGACTTAGTCGATCGTGATTACCGCCTTCCTCCCGGCCCCTGCACGGAACCGAGCGAAGGACGAGCGTGCAGGCGATGGCGATGAACGGGCAGCGCGGGCGGTCGTCGTCCTCCTCGTCGTCGGCATCGGCGCTGAGCGAGCGCTCGCCGCTGCTGCGCGCGATCGACTCGACCGGCTCGTTCGAGGGCACGTACATGGCCATGCCGACCTCCGGCGGCAGCCCCGACCGGCTGTCGGACGCGAGCGCCTTCGGCGGCGGCCAGTTCCAGCCCATCGTGTTCGCCGACAAGGCGCTGGGCGCGCTGCTCAATGGCGTGCTGCTGTACGCGCTGTGCTGCGTGGTGGGCGTCGCGCTCGTGTCGCTCAACTTTGAGGGCCTGCTGTCTCCAAACCGGGACGGCGGCTACGTCAACTGGTGGATCGTGTTCGCGCCCTTCTGGCTCGCCAACGCGGTCGCCGTGGCCGCGCACGTCGTGTCCATCCGCCACGCCAAGCAGCTGCGCCGGTGGGCCGACGTCGAGTCCATGTCGAACGAGCCGCTGCTCCCGCTGCTGCGCCGCATCGTGCTCATCTACGCCGCCAGCGCGCCGCTCGCGCTGCTGCTGCTCTGGAGCCAGCTCGCCTTCTGCGCGCGCCTCGAGCACTTTGGTGGCACCAGCCTCTACGTCTGCTACGCGCCGCTCATGGTCATCCAGGTCGCCTTCGTCGTGCGCTACCTGCTCTGCCGCTCCGACTCGACCCTGCCCGGCGTCTGCTGGGTCTTGGCGTTCGCGTTCACGCTTCTAGTCGCGTACCAGACAGACTCGCCGCGCGGCCACTGGCTCAAGTCGTCGCCGACGGCCTACCCGCTCCCGTGGTGGGTCGTGGCGGCGCCGCTGCTCGCACTGGAGCTGCTGCTGGGCGGTGCGCTGCTTGTGGTTCTCTACAATGAATTCTCGGGGGTCTACCGGCTCGCGCGGTGGCAACTAGCCGCTAGCGCACTGTACTCGCTCGCGTTCGTCGCGGGCGTCACTGGCGAGGTGCTGCTGCTGGTCGACGACCGGATGGAAGAGGAGCGGTACAGGGAAATCCGCTGGGGCGCGCGGACGTTCCCCAGCGCGCTGGTCTTCTTCGGACTCTTGTGCGCCAGCGTCGCCATCTACATCGTCGGCCGCTACTACGTGGAGCAGCTCATGGCCACCAAGGGCGGCGCCATGCCCGTGCCGCTCACGCGCACCACCGATGGCTGGATCACGAGCCACGCCGTCATTGAGCAGTGGGTGCTGTTCGGCGACGTCTACCTTACTCCCGCGGGTCTCGAGCGCCGCAACCGCAGTCTGCAGCAGCAGCGGCGGAACTCGGCGGTCGACAGCGACAATGGCATGGGCGGCGGGAGCGGCCACAGCGCCGGCAGCCGGATCGTGAACTGGTTCCAGCGCATTTGCGGGCGCGTGAGCCACCGGGACGACGAGTCGGCCGCGCTGGGCGACCGCGACCCGGAGCGCCGCCTGCGCAACATGGTCGTGCGTCGCAAGACCTCGGGCAGCTACAGCGACATCACGCTCGAGGTCGTGGACACGCCCAAGGAGCGGTAGACGGAGTCGCTGTGTTCGTGTTGGAGTTTTGGCGTCGGCGAGAGGGCGAGGGACCACCGACAACAAGAAGAGAGAGGCAGGACGACGAGCAGGTTTATATTAAACGGAGAGAGAGCGAATGGGATGAGACGTTGGCTGTGAACTCGTCCGTCAGGACGTCGGGCATCGTCGCTGCTGCGTATTCTTAGATGGCGGCGCGGTTCCTTGGCGGCAGACCCGTCAAGCAAACGCCATCGCCGCTCCCAGTGACAACAATAGACGCGTGACCACCGTCAGCCGCGACTGCGGACTCTGCATTGACTGGCAGCACCATGCGGACGCGTCCGGCACCGTCGCCGCTGCGCAACGGCAACGGGAACGGCGACTTGGCGCATGGAGCCGCACGGCCGGCGCAGATCCACCCGCTGGGAGAGGACCCAGCGCTGCTCCAGTCGCTGACACCTCGGTCGCTCGCGCGGAGTGTAGCGGGGCTCGAGGCGCTTCGCTCACGGGTCCAAGAGCTCGAGCAGAAGCTGTCGATCCACAATGAGCTCGAAGAGGTCGCGACGACCAAGAAGCTGCCGCCGCTGCAGCTCGTGGACGGCAGCATGACCACGTCGTCGTCGTCTTCATCTCCCTCATCTACAAGTGTGAACGCTGGTAGTTCCGCGCCTGGGTCGTCGACAGCGTTGCAGCTGGCCAAGTCGCTGGGCGAACTGCCGCCGTTCGCGCTGCTGGGGCTGCCCATCGACCGCGTCGCCACCGCGCCAGAGCTGTCGATTCGCCGACACCGCGCGTCTTCGGCGTCGCCCTCGCCTTCGCCGTCTCGGCTAGTGGCGAACGCCGTCGCTCTCAACTCAGCGAGCGACGCCAGCGCGACCGATTCAAGCTCAAGCAGCCCCGCTGTTCCCAGCACTACCGCCACGTTCTCCACCGTTTCGAGCACTGCGGCCGACAGGAGCTCGGTGGTGGCAACTTCTTCGTCGCCATTGCCACTATCACCAGTGGTGATATCGACGACGACGACGAAGGGCTCGCCGCCTTAGGAGCAGACCAAGATCTCGCTGGACCCGAGCGGCGTCGCGACCGTGGCCGTCTCACAGCGCAACCGGCTGTACCAGATCCTCAAGCGGGTGAGCGCTCTCGTGGCGGTGGACGAGGACGACCTCATGCTGCTTAAGAAGCTCGTGGATGCCGAGATCGGCGACGTCATCCGCTTCCTCGTCGACGTCGAGAGCGAGCCAGACGCCTCCGTCGGCCGCGACAAGCTCTCGCTGCTGCTGCGCACTGGTTCTCCTGCCAAGCACCGCGCCTTTGCCAGCGGAACGGCCGTCTCGACTGCGAACGGGGTTGAGGTGTTGCCGAGACTCGCGCCGCAGCATCCCGTCTGGGACATCCAGTACCCGCTGCGCAAGCTCGCGCGTAACCTCGAGCAGCTTCGGCGGCCCAAGCTGGAGGACGGGGGCGACGACAAGCTGGACGTGATCGTGCTGGTGGCCAGCGGCGCGTACAACCCGATCCACATGCTGCACGTGCGCGCCTTCTACATGGCGCGGCAGTACGTGGAGAGCAACTACAAGTTCCCCGTGGTCGGCGCGTTCCTGTCGCCGTCCCACGACACGTTTGTGCGCGCCAAGCGCCGGCGGAATCCGCGCGAGATGATCCCGAAGCGGCACCGACTGGCGCTCGCCGAGGCCGCGGTCGCGTCGTCCTCGTGGATCGAGGTCGACAAGAGGGAGATCACGCGGCGACGCGTGCTCGACTACCTCAGCACGCTCACCCACGTCCGCGAGATGTGCGAGGCGCACTTCTCCCGGAGCGGATTCCGCTTCCAGCTCATGTACGTCTGGGGGTGCAACACGGTCGTCAAGCTGAGCCACGCGGCGTTGCGCGACGAGAACTTCGGCTGCATCGTTGTCTGCCGCCCGGCGCAGCGCGAGTCCGTCGTCAAGCACTTGGGCAAGACCCTGTCGCGCTCCACCACCATCGTAGAAGACACGGGCGTGCTGCCGTGCGACCTGGAGCGTGCGACGAGCGTGCGAGTGCGCAAGGCGCTGCTGGAGCTGAGCACTAGCGGTGGCACCGTTGCGAACAGTGCTGCTGCGAGTGCTGCGAGTGGCGCGAGTCCCAGTGGCGGTGGGGGACTGGCAGCGTTGGAGCTCATGGTGGGCAAGCCCGTGCTGCATCACCTGGTCAAGCACGGCATCGCCGACAAGATGGCCGGGCGCGAGCAGTGGACGGACGAGGACAAGACCTGGCGCCCCGAGGACCTGCCCTACGTCGAGTACATTGAGAGCTGAACGGAGTGAAGCGGTTGGCAGCCGTCATAAGCAATCGCGGCCGAGTGTATTACGCTACGGGGTCAACGAGCTCCGCGGTTCCTTCACCCTATGACTGTGCAAGACGCAACCATCACTGCGTCTTCTTCTCGATCGACTCGGCGTCGTCCTCGCTCTCGTCGCTGTTCACGTCGCCGTCCAAGCCGACGAGGGACCTGATCGTGGACACGATCAAGTGCGCCACGACCACGACGACCACACCGACGAGGACGCTCACAGGCTCAACGATGGCTCCGTTGCCAGCCGTGAACACGTCTACAGCGCCGGTGCATAGCGCAGCGATGAGGAACGCGAGCGTCCACCACGCGTTGCCGTCGCGGTGGTAGCGATGGCGGTGGCGGCACACGAGGAAACCAGCCAGTGCCGCCGCGGTTCCGTCGCTCACCAGCGTCAGATGCAGCTCATGCGACGCCACCAGCGCCACCGACGGCAGTGGAGCCATCTACAGTCAACGATGAAGGACAACGACAGTCATTAGACGATGGTGAGATGACCGTCTTAACGAGATTGAAGCGTACCCGCTGAATCCAGGAGACGGCCATGGTGGTCTGCGCCCACTCGAGCAACGCGGCGGGTCGGGAGCGGCCGTAGGCTGCGAACATGGCGACCGCCGCGCCTGCCATTGAAAGCGGCAGCGGGAGCGAGGTAGTGTCCGGGTCCGCGAGACACTCCTCGTGGCACTCGTCCTGCTCGTCCAGGCAGTCATGGTACGAGTAGCTGTCCATTCCAAGCAACGCACGCGTGAGCTCGATATCCACCCGACGAGTTGTGCAGCCCTGCTACGTACACGAACAGCGCGATGGAGGCGAGTAGATCCAGGCGGTTGAGCGTGCCCGTCAGCTTTGCGGCCCACGCCGCTCGCCACCCGCGCCGGTCAGTCGTGCTCGACACCGCGAGGGCCGTGGTCAAGCCCGTCGACTGCGACGGTTTGATCGGTGAGGGCACTGTGTACGATGTCGACAGCGTTGGCGACGCAGCTTGGACAGAAGGCGGCGAGACCAACGCCTCCAATGTCACTGACGGCCGTGGTGACATCGTGCTCGGTCGCTGCGACTTGGGCGAGTGCACCGTCCGCACGCTCTCGAGCGCTTGGGCGTCGCCCGCGATCACCAAACTCGGTCGACGGCGCTGCTCCACTGGAGCGCACAACGAAGCGACGGGCTCCTTCTTGTTGCCATCGTCATAATCGGAGTCGTCATCGCCGTCATTGATCTCGTTCTCGTCGTCGTCGTCGCAGTACAGGTCGTCGGTCGTGTCGGGCTGCGTGAAGCTCTCGACGAACGACATCGGCTCGTCCACAGCGCGCGCGCTCTTCATCATCTTGAGGCGCTTGACGGGCTGGGTTCCAACGCGTTCTCGGCTGCCTGTACGACTAAAATGCCGCGGAAAAACGGCGGCGGCTGCGACATTAACGAGAGGTCCGAGGCGCGGTCTGCCCGTGCGTTTCTCGCCGCGTCCCGGCCGTGACGCTTCGACGAGATCCCTCCCTCCTGGATGAGAGAAACGAAAGGTCGAGTGCTCGATGGTCAGCGGTCAGTACTCGAGTATGGCATGTGATGTACATGAAGGCGAAATAG
Source organism: Phytopythium boreale (assembly GCA_023338115.1). NCBI lineage: Eukaryota > Oomycota > Peronosporomycetes > Pythiales > Pythiaceae > Phytopythium > Phytopythium boreale. Next base: position 20,649 of record JAADYG010000401.1, read on the forward strand.
CAGCACGTGGCCTCTCCGTTCGATCTGCTGAATGTAAAACGCAACATGAACAACACGGTCAACTAACTGTACAACGCCGACTTGCGCGAGCGAGAAATTGGAATCAGATCAAGTGTAGAAGAACCAGCAGCGCCGCGCGCCGGCGGCTCCCCCATCGACGTCCCCAGTATGAGGAGCACGAACGAGAGAACTCGGCCAGACGCAGCTTTTGGCGGCGGACTGAGCGCCCGCATGTTGGGTTATCCTTGTCATCCTTTTCCTCCCGCGAGGTCGACGCGCGTCTCCCCCTCTCTTCCCCCGCCTGAGCGTGCTCGTGAGTCTCTGCATCAAGAGCTCAGCTTCCAGTGCATGATACCTTCTGCAATGGTTTCTCGTCATGGACCGACTCGCGCGCGCGGGTTTGACCTCCGCGGTGGGGCGGAGGGAACGCACAGCGCAGCGCGGCGTCTAAAAGCGGCCTTACAAATTGCATCATCGCCATGCAGAGACGAGCACGACCCACGGGCCAGAGAGAGGAGAACGCACCGCGCTCGCCGCTGGGCTCGGCCGCAGCGCCAGCGCCTTCCTGTCCGCTTTCTGGAGCCGCTTTCCTGTCCGCTCAACTGCTTCCTTGTCGCCCCCGCTTTCGCGCAACGGGCGTTGCTGTCGTTAAGTTCGATACCTCTCGATTTGTTTTTTTTCATCACCGAGACGGCGCACCACACCGCGGAGGGGGGCGCGTCGTCTCTCAACTTTGGCTAAAGCGTCGGCACAACGCGGGGCGACGCGGGGAAGCGCGCAAGCGGATGGGGTAGCGACGACAGCGGCCGGGAGAACGCGCCAGCAGCCGCATACGAAGAGCAACGACGACCGCGACGCGCCGGAGAGGAGCACGAGAGCGCCAGCAAAGCCGTGGGCGACCCAACCGACCGCCTCCCTCGTCCATTCCGGCTCGGCGTCTACCTCGCAAGTGGGGAGATACCAATCGGTCGGTTAACAGTTAATCTACCGTGGTCGCCGAAAATATACGACCGGATGAAGCTACCCAATAACCCAAACGCCCAAAGACCCAAAGTCCCAAATGGTGCTCATATGCTCATAAATTTAGCAACTGTGCAACGTGCAACTTCAATTTCGAGAGCCGAAAATCTAACACGTTCCAGTACTCATTGCGTTTCAGCGTTTGTTTACTCACTCGTGTACTGAAATGTGTTCATTAATTGCCGAAACGGGCGGGTCCGGGCGGTGTCAAGAACGGGACAGGCTGGCGGCGAACGCGGCGAAGAAGCGAGAAGAAGGAAAATCGGGAGGCGGCGCCGCGGCCTCTCTGTCGCCCTCAAGCAGCGCGCAGGGAACGGGAGAAAGGACCCGGTGGAAGGGGAAGACAGAGAAGGAGCGACGCAGCCTGCGCGTACTCTACTGTACGTCGACCCGGCGCCTCCGCAGGAATCTGCGCGCGCGACAATCCCGACACCAACGAGATCGTGGACGAGATGCGGCGTGCCCTGCCGCCACAACGTGACGTGGACGCTGAGGTTCACGCGGGTGCCCAAACTATTACTCGCGGTAAGAGGATGGCGCAGCGGCGGCAGGCGTCCGCGGCGCTGCGCGTGCGCTCGGACGGCGTCATGTGCGTCGCGCCGCACGTGCCGGTGATCGTCGCCCCGACGACCACGACGACGACGGTGACGACGATGACGGTGGCTCGGCCGCGGCGGAAGAAGCTCAAGTGGCGCACGCGCGACTCGCAGAGCTCGCAGCTGTACAACCTGCAGCTGGACATCCAGGACGTGCAGCAGCAGATCCGCGCGTTGAGCGAGTACCGCGAGCTCCTTGCCGCGCGGGCGCTCAATCGGCAAGACGACCTGGACGGCTGCTACGTCAAGACCGTGATGGAGTATCACCGAGTGTTTGAGCGCGGTTACCATCCACCCGAAGAAGGCGCGATGATGCTCGCTGCCCGTCCGCCGCCGCAGCTCGACGCGCGGCAGTTCCTGCTCAACATGATGGACGACAACTTGCGCATCGGGCGCTACACGGGGCTCGACGTGCTGCTGGACCAGTGGGTACGCTACACGCGCGCGCAGACCGGGCTGGAGTTCCGCTACACGGGCAGCCGCGTGATCTCCGCGAACGGCTACACTATCGTGATCTCTCGCGCGACGTACAGTCACCTCGTGACGCACGACATGGTCGAGACCATGTTCCCGCAGCTGCTGAGAGACCACCCGGACATCATGTCCAAGCTGCTGGGATCGACGGTGCAGGGCGAGGGCGAGTACGAGTTCACGTTCGACGCGCGCACGCATCGCGTGGTGCACTTCGAGTTCCGCCTGGACTACGTCGAGGTGTTTTCAAGGCTGCTGCGCGACGTTCGAGAGCTCGACGCCGTCTTCAGCAGCGCGCGCATCTCGGAGGAGTCGCTCATCGGTGATATTGACGCGTACCACGCGTACCGACACGACCTCGATGGCCATCATGAGCTACAGGATCATCACATGCAGTACGATCAACAGGAACAGCAGCAGCGAATCGTAGAAGCCGAGCCGCAAGCTGGCTTGGATCCGGACCAGCAGCAGCACCGAAACCCGTACTCTGTCGCTTCGTTGCTGGCATCGACAGCGACGGCGGAGCAGCCCCGACGCAAGCGCGACCTCTTCCCTATCGACCCGCCGGCCGAATACAGGTAGATTTTGATGCAGGAGGACCACTCGAGTGCTGCTAGAGTTCCAAGTTGGTGTGGCAACTACAGTGAAGGTGAAGAATGAGGTTCATAAATGTACAAGGTTATCGAGGTCGCGGGCGGCAATGATAGTAATGCCGAGTGCCCTGCTTCATGGCGGCACTACTGGTTCTCGGCGGCTTCCTGCTCCTGCAGCTGCTTGTCGAGCCGCTCGAGGTCGTCGCGGTCGAGCTCGCCGCTGCCGTCGCGGTCCAGCTTGCGGAACTGCGCGAGGATGCCGTCGATGTCGTCCTGGTCGGCCTTGTTGAGCTTCACGAGCATGTACGAGAGGTACTCGAGCTGCGAGACCTTGCCGTCGCCGTTGGCGTCCATGTCGAGCAGCTCCTTCATGCTGATCTTGGTCTTGAGCACCTTGCGCTTGCTGATCTCCTCCAGCACCGAGCCGACGCCGTGCGCCACGGACACGACGGCGAGCGGTAGGAAGAAGATGGCGAAGATGCGCGCGCCCTCGGACTTTGGCGACAGGTCGCCAAAGCCCACGGTCGTGACGGTGATGATCGAGTAGTAGAAGCAGTCGAGCACGGGCCTACCCTCTATCGCGCCGATGATGAGCCCGGCGCCGATCGACACCAAGATGGGGATGAGGTCTTGCACGATAGTCCTGTTGCTGTCGGAGAACACGACGCGGAGCCACTTGGGCAGCGGCTTCTTGGTCTTTTGGCTTTTCTTGAGCTTCTTGCCGGCCTTGGAGGAGATCTTGATGCCGAGCTCGTTCTTCTTGGCGGCAGCAGGCGTCGTAGCCGCTTCGTCGACGGTGCGGAGCAGTCTTGGTGGCCTGCTTGGCGACGCTCTTTTGGCGCTCAAGGAACACCGAGGCGAGCTGACCGAGCGCGATACCGATCGTGCAGATGCCGTAGAAGGCGAAGAAGATGGTGACCGCCTTGCCCGCAGTCGTCACGGGGATCACGTCGCCATAACCGACGGTCGTGACGATCACCATGGCGTAGTAGACGCAGTCCACGACGGACCAGTCCTCGACGAAGTGGAACACGAGGATGCTCACGCCAATGTACGAGAGCACGAGCAGCAGCGCGACCAAGTTGGAGCGGTTCGACGAGCTGTTCTCCTTTTCCGCGCCCTGGACGATGCCCTTGGCGGCGACGCCCGGCACGTTCCGGCGAGGGCCAGAGATCTTGGGCAGGTCGAACATGGACTGGGGAGCATCATCGGTGTTAGAGCATCCTGTAAAGCGGTGACCGATGATGTATCAAGGGCGTACGCGTCGGACAGGCGACTCCCGAGACGCGATGTGGCTGCTACTACTGCTGCTACTGTTGCCCGAGCTCTGCTTGCGGAAGTGCGCGTGCTTAGGCTGGCGGCGTGGCAGTGAGATCGTTAGGCTACGGACAGTCGAAAGCGTTTACAGGACGACAGGACGATGGACCGTCGTACCGACTCCTCCGAGACGTTCACCATGTACACTCCAACGGGCTCCGAGCCACCCGAGGCGGCGTTCGCGCTCTGCGTTAGGAGAACAAGCCGGTGGATGCTATGAGTACTCGAGAAAACAGCCATACAATGATCTGATCACCACGAGCCGCACGGACCGACTCCATCCTGGACGCTTTGCGCTTCGATCTCGCTCGGTTGGTCTCTCTCGATCGCGTCTGCTGCCTCACTGGCGTCCGTTTTGGGCGGCGAGGAGGTGCCAGCGCGCCCCAGTTCGGCCAAGTGGCAGGCCGACTACGGTTGGGGAGTGGTGTAGCGCATGTCTGCTCGCCAGCGTTATTTTTGAAGCTACCGCGGTGATAATTTTGGACGGTCCGGAGCACAGACCGGTACCTTTCGGTCGCTTTCTCGACGAGAAACCTAATCATGAGGCTGTGCCTGAAGAAACACGCTTATATTTCACTCACGGTGCGCTTGATGACATGGAAGTACAGCTAGAACGCAGTTCTACATGACTGGACGACTTTGGACGCTACTCACATCGAGCACAGACGTCTTACGACGACGACAGCAAAACGTCGAGACACCGGCTTCGACGTGACCTTAGCCCTTGAAGTGTCTGCGAGAGTCAAAGACGAGAGGCGTCGGCTCGTTCCGGGGCTCGGCCTTCCAGTCGCCGTGCAGCGTCGTGGTCGTCGAGATGACGACGGTCGGCGTCGAGGGATCCGTCTCCGTCTCGGGCTCGGGTCCGCGGAACTTCTTGCCCGACGAATGCTGAGCAAGGTCGCGGGCCGGAGAATCAACATCCGCGTGCGGCTTGTCATCGGAAGGGGGCTGGAATCGGAAGTGGGGTGCAATAGGCCGCACTAGCGACGCGTCGAAAGAGTCAAACGAGTCGCGGCCGTCCACGGAGTCGAAGGAGTCCTCAGGGACGAGACCGCCTGTATCATCAGGGTCGAGGGAGCCTGCGACGACGGGGTCTTCGGATGACGACGAGGCTGCTGAGGCTTCACGTAGAGCTCGGTAAGCGGACACGGACGGCATCACGAGGGCCGCCAGCGTGACGGAGCTCGCGACGAGCAGGCTTGACAGCTTCATGCTGCTCAGTTGGGTTGGGCGCTTGCTTGGGCTTGTGGTCGCAAAATTGGGAATGGAAAGTAGGGCGGGCGATGCTGTACGCTAACACTGGTCCTTGGAAGTAAATAATAGCTTCCTTATAGCTTCCCTCTAGTCGATGGCACGTGCCAGCGGGCGAGTCCCTCTTGGCCTGAGGACGAAAACATACACCATCCACTCATTACTTGGAGGTCTGGATAGCGGCCTCTGGACGCCGGCGGCAGCTGAAGGGGGGTCACATGCGAAGAAGAGGACGTCCTCGAGCGTTCACAACTGCGACCAACTGCATCAAACCAAGCGACCGCGCCTCGACAAGACGGTGAAGGCACTGCAGCTGTCCCAAGTGGGCAACTGCGTCGACGGTGGCAGCTAATATTTATAGCCTTGCAACCTCCTCTGTTTGTGTTGCTGGTTTGATATGTGTGTGTGCTTGACTATCACCTGACGAAAGCACCATCGAGTTTAAATTATGCCGAAGTGACTCGTATCTATACCAAAAATCCGCCTTGAGCGACTTCAACCTGTCCTATGCGCCTTCTCGGTGTCGCTCTAAATTTTCTAGACTTCATTCGGGTTGAAGCGGAGTGCGCCCGGGCCAGAGACAGGGCCTGAGGCCGAGCCGACGCTCATGGTGCTGCTGCTCACGCTGCTGTTGCGGGTCCCGATCAGCATATCGGTGGCCATCCGCTGCAGCGGCGCGCGCGGCTGGATGTTCTTCATGCGGAAGTACTGCAGCAGCTGCGTCGGGATCTCCGCCAGCGTTTCCTGCAAGGGATCAAGCACAGAAAGCTATAACGTTAGTTGGAGGAATGCCATAACAGATACGCTGTACGCCACGCACCTTGGCGAGCCGCGCCGGGTTGCTGCGGAACTGGTTGAACGGCACAAACTGCACACTGTTGCAACAACGTATCAAGTCAGGCCCACCATCCCTCATGCCACCCAATACAACTACAACTCACATGTCACGCGCGGCCGGGGCTCTCCTCGAGTCGACGAGCAGCTTGCCGTCGGCGTCCAGCGCATTCATGGCACCAAAGTCGGCGTTGCCGACGCCCACAATCACGATCGACAGCGGCTGGTACGACGCCTGCACCAGTGCGTCGATGGTCTGCTGCATGTCCATGATGGCGCCATCCGTGATGATCAGCAGCACGAAGTACTTGAGGCTGCCCTCACCGCCCGAGAACTGGGCCGCGATCGCCGCCGCTTGACTCACCAGCGGCGCGAAATTGGTCGGTCCGTGGAGTCGCACGAACTGGAACGAGTCCGCGTACGCGCGAAGGATCCCTCCCACGTCCTCCACCTCGGGCTGGTACGGGTCGAACGTGAGCGGGAAGCAGTGGCTCACGGCACCGTTGACCATCCCGCCGAAGCCGTAGACGGGGAAGCGACGGTCTGAGTCGTACGGCTCGAGGATCGTGCCGGTCGCGGAGATCGCCGCCTGGTAGTCGTTCAGCTGCCCGTACTGAGAAGCGCCAACGTAATGAAGACTTGACGGGTCGGACGGCGCGCCGTTGGATGCCGTGTAGTCAATGCCCAGTATGAGGCTCACCTCGCACCCGCCGCGCAGAAACTCGGCGAAGGTGTGCTCTCGGAAGCACTCAATATCTTCAATCAGGAGCACGCCTGAGTTCTTGTAGCGCTTGCCCTTTTTCAGCTGGCGCTCTCGGTTGATGAGCTCAAACCTGCGTGACTCGCCCGCGACAAGCTCTCCTGCCTTCACAATAGCGCTGCCGATCAACTGATGCCGCCCGCTCTTCTCCCAGTCCATGCACTCAAGCTTTAAGACGCGCGACAGGTCGCCGTTGCACAACATCTGCACGCTCAGCGTCACCTGCCTCCACCGCGGGTTCAGGTTGTCCATGATCACTTCGCTCTTCCACACGTGCAACCAGGCTGCGGAAGGCGACGTCGGGTCGCTTGAGGCGTCGCGAAGTCTGTAGATGTTAAGGAACGGGTCGGACGCGCCGAACCACCCGTCCTTGTTGTCCAGTTTGGACGCCGCAAAGCGGATGCGGATCCGGTCGGCGCAAGTGGAGACTTCCTCGGCCGAGATGACCACGTAGCCCGAGACGCCGTGCGAGTGGCGGCGGCGGTGGCTGTCGTCGCGCAGCAGCGCCAGCACCATCGACTGGCCCTGCGCCGCCATGAGCTGGCCCATGGTCAGCTCCACGCAGCCGAGAAAGTCGTGCGCCGTGAGACTCTCGGACGAGCTGTCGCGGTCAAACACCTCGATGCGCAGCCGCTGGAGCTCCTCAAAGAAGAAATCGATCTGGAACGCGGTCGTGAACGACGGGTCAGCCGTGTTGCGCACCGTCTCCGTGCGCCCGATCTCCCGCCACCCGCGCGCGTTCTGGTCCTGCAAGTACAGCACGACGAACGGGTCCGACTGGGAGAGCAGGTCCGCCTTCTTCAGCCCTTTGCATCGGAACCGCAGCTCCACGACGCTCGACGGGCTCCCGGCCAAGGCGTTCGGGTCAATGAACGATGAACTCATGGCTTGGACGGGTCCGTAGCCGCCATGGAGCGTCGGGGGCGCGTTTGCAGTCAGTTGAGGCTGCTGTGGCGGGCTGTAGCCCACAGGCGAGGCCGCGTTGAAGCTGCTTCTCGGCGGTGAAGAGGACGGATTGTTGCCGTATCCGGCCGCCGGCTGGCTGGAGAAGGCGCTCGCCTGTGCAGGACTTCCCGCGGCATTGGGGTAGAGAGTCACGGGGATGCTGGCACCGACGGCGCCGCCGTACTGCTGCTGTTGATACTGCTGTTGCTGTTGATACTGCTGCTGCATGACGTTCGGAGGGGTCGGCAGCGAGCGGGAGGAATCGCGAATGCCCCCACCGTACGAGTCCGGAGGCATCGACGGGTACAGAGACGCGTGTCCGTCGTCCGGAGGTGCCGAAGGGGACGACAGCGCGCGCGCGCGAGCCGACGGGTCGGCGCCATAGTAGAAGCTGCCGTTGGTGTTCATGATAGCGAAGTGACCACTTTGGTCCGACCAAATTCTGCGGAATGAGAGCAAAAAGAAAGAGGAAAAAAAAAAAAAAAAAAAA
>JAADYG010000402.1:0-28851 GCA_023338115.1 Phytopythium boreale
CTCTAACCCTACACTCAGGAAATTGATTGCTCTGATTGTCGGAATTTTGGAGACGCGGCTTCTGATTGGTGGCTCGTCAATTTATGAAGTTTTGTAAGTCAGTAGACCATTTTTTCACTGTCCACCTCTTCTTGTTTTGCGATAAAATAAACTTTCAAAGGTTAGCAAATATTGCCCGTTCATTATTGAGGCAAATTACTGTACAAAGCCACGCCGGACAAGCGCGCCCGCTCGTGCGCCCCGCTGGCGTCATTTCCAATTGCGACCGGTCGGTAGCATGGACCTCGCGACGCTGTGGCACGTCGACGCCGCCGGCAACGTGCGTCCCCGGCGCCCGGGCACGTCCATGCAGCCGGCAGCTCTCCCGCTCCCGTCGCCATCGGCGCCCCTCTCGCTCCGTCCCTCGGTCTCAGCACATCGGAGACCGTTGCTGGCCCGGTCCTTGGCGCTCCCAGCGGCTTCTGGCGCTGACCATTCACGGTATCCGGAGCCCATCGATGTGAGCGCGTCGCTCGCGTTCGCCTCGCCCGCTGGCGCCAGCTACAACTGCTACAGCTTCGACACGAGCTACGCGGCGGCCTGCGCCGCGTTCGCGCCCGAGATCTCGCCGTCCAGCGCCGCGGCGACGCCCTCTCCTAGTGCATTGGCGGCCGTCCGCACGGGCAGGAAGACTCATCACGCGTCTCACGCGTCGCTCAAGAAGCAGACCAAGAAGAAGGGGGCGTCGCCTCACGGAACCATCGCGGCCAACTCGTCGTCGGCCTCCTCATCGGCGGCGGCGAGCAGCACGGAGCGCGGCCGCAGGTTCCGCAAGCGGCTGCAGGAGCGCGAGGTGCAGGCGCGCGCCGACATTGAGCTGTTGCGGCAGCAAATCGTGTGCATCCAGTCGCTCAAGCGCTCCGTCCAGCACCAGGCGCTGTTCAGCCACCACCGCGCCCTGTGCCAGTCGATCGCGGCCACGAACGCGTCCGCTTTCGCCACGGCCGCTCCGCAGATCCGCGCCGAGATGCAGCTCGGCGGGGTCGCGGACGGCGGCTTGGCGCTGCGCTTCGTGCGCGAGTACTTTGCGCTGTTCCGCTACGGCGTGCTCAGCGCGGACGCGAACCCGGACGGCACGACGGCGGGCGTGGCGCTCGACACGTCCAGGCACGAGGCGTTCCTGGGGCGGTGGGCGGCGCCGGACATCAAGTTCGACGGGTTCGTGGGCGTGACGCCCATGATCGACCAATGGCGGCGGTACTCGAGCGTGCACTCGTTCATCAAGCTGGACCCGGTGAACATGGAGGTGCAGGTGGTCGGCGGCCGCGCGACGGTCGTGGCCAAGGGCGTGCTGCACATCCGGTACTCGCGGCGGACGCTCGAGAGCGTCTTCCCGCGGCTGCTGAGCGAGCAACCGGCGCTCGCGGAGCGGCTCGTGGGCCGCCTCGTGCACATGCACTACACATCGCACTACTTCTTCGACGAGGCCGGCAAGCTCGTGAGCCAGCAGATCGTGCCGGACTTCGTCAGCGCGTTCAAGGACGTGCTGGGCAGCCTCGACGACGTGGCGAAAGTGCTCGAGTGCGCGCTGCTCAAGGAGCACGTGCTGGGCGAGATCGACTACGACCGGTACGTGGAGAAGCCGGCCGTGGGGAGCGAGGGCGACCAGCAGCAAGGGAGTGGAGCGAGCGGGGACGCGCGGCCAGAGCGCGAGGCGCGGCGGTCGCCCACCAGCGGTGGCGGCATGGACATTGAGTTTCTCTTGTCGTGACCAAGCAGCCAGACAAGCTACAGTACAGTGGTAGGGTAGGTAGGTAGGATGAGTAATGGGTTGGATAGTATGAGCTGCTCTTGTAGTGCCCGGTCGTAGTAACAGAGGTGGGCTGCTATACTGTACACATAGACGCAAAGAAGCGGTACGGCTGCAGCTCAGTACTGATGTGGACCGTTCATTTGGATCCGCTGCAATGGGTATTACTTGGTAACTTAGAAGAGCAAGATCGATGTTGAAGTGCCGAACGTGTTACAGGTTATCCTCGGAGTCCTGTACTTCAAGTGAGACCGAGACATCGCGGGACAGAACAGTACAGTACTGCACGGTTTAGTAGTACAGTACTAAATTAGTACGTAAATCGACAATTTGTCGGACCGCATAAGACGGGGCGGGTCCGACCAACGAAGGCCGGCCAACGCTGGTGCCTGAGCGGCGCAGTCCGCGCCAGCACCCGCGCTACGTAGTTATCATAGTACAGTATTGTCCTACTCGTACAGTAGTGTACTTAGGCAGTCCTTTGGCATTGGCCGGTATCGTCACTACCGTATGCATTCACGTCCTGCGCGTCAAAGCCGCCGGGCGCCGAATTCGCTCGTGTTCCGCGATATAAACCTGGCTGATTGGCGTGCGCGATGCAGCAAAAACTACAGAACTGTACAGTACAATAATGTAAACTTACCCGGAACTTTGAGTTAAAAAAGATAGAAGGCGGAGAGATAGGTGGACGTGGTCTCTGCGTACCATCGCCAGCGAACGCGACAGTGTCAAGCCGCGCGAATCCGTGGTGCTGTACAGTACATTACAGCACTGGGTACCCTACAAGCAGTGCTGGACGGTTAAAGTTGGCGTTGACGAGTTCACATTAATTTGGACGGGGAACAGTGCTGTACAATCGAAATTGAGATTGCTGTATACCAGTATACATGGACTGTACAGTATCCTGAGATTTATTTAGCATGTGAAGATACCGTGGCGGTAAATTTGCTCAAATCGCAATGCTTTTTGGTCGCATTTCTAAAATAAAATATATCTTCGCTTTACTTCACAGTACTCAAGTACAGTACAGTCAGACCCCCCAAACTGCAAAGGGTGAGACTCACCAATTATTGCAGGCAAGTTATGATTTTGAAATAACCTTAAACACTATGCAATATTGAAACATAATTAGTCCACTATCAGTTATACAAGGAAATTGTATGCCATGGTTTGCAGTTTGGGGGTTTTGACTGTATACAGTACAGTAGAACTATATTTTACTGGTATGTATGCATGTAATCAATGTAAACTTCGCAAGGTGATGCGCCAAACACCTATCATCGTACAGTACCTACTGTATTGTCTTGTACTGATTATTATACCGTTCCCACGAACAGGCTTAAATAATACTACACTGTTGAAGCGTCGCTTGGACAGCAAATTTTACCGTTCAGAGCTGTCCACTATGTATTTTGAAGAACTGATTTTATATTTCTTGTAAAGATACAGTACGATACACTCCGCCAATCTACTTCGTTCACTTGCCACCAGTATGATAGCGCCATCTATGGCGCGATCGCATACTGTCTCGCGATCTTCCCGTGTGCTTCACGCCGATGCGATCTTACGGCTCACCTGCGATGAATATTTCGAGCTGTTGCGCGGACGGTTTTCAGCACCTCCAACGGTCGGATTTAGGCGCTTAAGAGGGCCACACCCGCTCCTGATCGCGCAAATACATTTGCATTTGTGTGTGCCACAAATAAAAAAATTGCGTCAGTTGTGGTTTGGTGAACAAACAGAATGCATATTGCTGACCTGGTTGGTCGTGCGGATGCATCAAGCCCAAGTTGGTCGGACGCCAACGTGCCATTTTGAAATCTTATGCCCGCCTAGTGTACAGTACTGTGCAGTACCGTATTATTTTAGCAATCACTCACCCGGAGGGCCGTAACACAGTGGTCAGTTTCGTACTGTACTATGTTTGCTCCTTATCGTACAGTAGGTATTACAGTACCGGTACGAAAGTGTGGGCGCGTTTCTTTGGGGCAGCACAACGTTTTCGTCGACCGCGCTGAATAGTCAGTCCTCTATAATTAAATAACCTTTGCTATTATATAAATAGTATTTATATCCCACATTTACAAATTATAATAAAACAGATGTATGAAGCATAACCTCTTGCAATTAGTACAAATTGGGGTTAAGCCTTCCGCCTCACACTGTGGATGGATTGGTCGGCCAGTCGCCGTCGTAAACATAAATGACGCGCCGTGACGGGGACGGGGGCGGTCGGGGGAAAGAGAAACGAAGCCGCCGTTAAAGTATAACTCGGCACTGTATCACCCCCACATGTTCAACCGCCGGCCGCCCCTTACAACGAGGAAACCTTCCACCTGCCGTTCTCATTCCCCAACTTGCTCGGTTGCCCCCACCTTTGCTCGGGCCTCCGTCCCCTCCCCTCCCCTCGTATCCGCGTCCGTCCCGCCGTCCGTGGGGACGTGTCTTACAACGCGTCTCGCGGATCCGTGACGACACCCACGCGATCCGAATCGCGATCCGAATCGTGAACCCGGTCCCCGCGTGGATGGTGACGATCACGAGGGCCTCTGACCCGGCCATGGCGTTCGTGGACGCGTCCCGCGGCCGGCCGGCGGCCTTCGCGGCCCGCCAGGAAGCTTACCCGGCCCGTCCGCTGTGGATCCCCCCGTCCGCCGGCGTCCCCGCGTCCCTGGGCCAGTTCAACGACGGGTCAAGGAAGCCCCGGCGCGCCGCTGCTCCTCCACCGGCGCCGACGACACGCGCGCCGCGCTGCGAGCGTACCAGTACCAGCAGGGCGGATCCGACCGGCCGGTCGTCGTCCTCGTCCTCCGGCCGTCTCCTTTTGGACGACGGCGGCCGCTACCTCCGGCACGAGGCAACCGCACAGGCCCCGTCGAGCCCCAGCGGCAGTACGAGCAGCGCCAGCAACAACAGCGGCTCGGCGCTGGTGGCGGCCGGCAAGAAGCCGCGCAAGACTAACAGCGAGCGCGGCAAGGAGTTCCGCGCGCGCCGCAAGCAGCAGGAGGCGGAGCTGCTGGCCATGGTGAGCTCGTTGCGGCGCGAGGTGGTGGACCTGGACTTCCTGCACGGCCTGCGCCGCGAGGTGACGCTGCGGCGCCGCAACGCCCTCGAGGGCTCGCTCGTGCGGCTCGCGCTGCAGTACTTCGAGGTGTTCTCGAACGGCGCGGCGGCCGTGGCGCTGGTCCCGGGCAGGAAGCGCGCGGGGGACCTCGTGGCGCGCGCCGACCGGCAGGAGGCGTTCCTGCGGTCCGTCATGGACTCGGAGATGCAGTTCGGCGCGCTGACGGGCTGGCAGCCACTGCTGGAGCAGTGGCGGCGGTACACGATGTTCCACGCGAGCATCGACATTTTCGCGACGAGCTTCGAGGTCATGGGGCCCGAGGAGAGCCCCATAGTGACGGTGCGGGCGGACCTGAGCGTCGTCTTCTCGCGCGACACGTTCGCAAACGTGTTCCCGCACGCGGCGCACGACGAGGCGCTCGTCCGCAAGTTCTGCGGCCGCCGAGTCACGTACAAGGGCGTCAACCGGCTGCAGTTCTCGGCCGACGGCCGGATCGTCAACTACGACGCGGACGTGGGCTTCGTGGACGCGCTCGTGACGGCCGGCGCGACCATCCGCGACCTCGCGCTGCTCATGGACAAGGCCCGCATCGTGGACCAGTGCCAGCTCGGGGACGACCCCGACCGCGTCGTCCTCGTCCAGGACGCGGACGACGCGGACGCCAACCAGGATGCGGATGCGGACGATAACCAGGATGAGGACGAGAGGGCGGAGACCAAGCGCTCGCGCTTCGACGTGGAGTTCCTGCTGTCCTAAGTATGAAAACCGTCGTAATTATGTATATATATTTAGCGAATTGGAGGAGTGCACAATCATGACATGTCGACTTCAACGTCAAAACAATAATGTCACGATTTGACATGCGTAAAACCAATTCGAGTGTTGAAAACAGCAGCACGATCTTACTGTATTTGATGTCAGGGCAACTTGTTTTGGTTCTTTATGGTGTTTTTGTTGTTCTTGTTGTTGTAAACTACTGCTGTAAATGATGGTCGCACACGTCGCCGGCTCGCCTTCTAGTGCAGCGCGGCGGCGATGAGCGCGGCGGCGCCGAGCGACACGAGCGACAGCACGTTGCTGCCGCCAGCCGCGGCGTTGGAGGACGAGGCGGACGCGGCGGTGGCGTTGCCGCTGGCCGAGTCGTCGCCGGCGTCGGACGCGGCGGACGCGGCCGACTCCTCGGCCGAGCCCGACTCGCTCTCGGGGAACTCGACCTCGGAGCCGCTGCCCGAGTCGGACTCGTTGCCCGTGTGGCCGGTCAGCAGCGCCGTGATGAGGTCCGCGAACACGACGTCGGTCCCGCCGACGTTGATGGTGCACTGGATCTCGGCGTTGGCCACCTGGTTGATCTGGTTGTAGTAGTCCACGCAGTCGCGGTCCTGGAACACGGCCTCGGCCTGGGCCTCGGTCGGGAACTCGCTCATGGCGAAGATGTCGACGCCCGTGGCGTTGGAGCAGTCCGCCAGCCCCTGCGTCGCGTTCGGGTACAGCGAGCCCTGGATCGCGCCGAGGTCGCAGTTCTCGGCCATGGCCAGCGCCGCCGCGGCCGCCGCCAGGAACGCGCCGATCGCCGTCTTCATGTTGTTATTGTTAAGGTGGGGTCGAGCGAGGGGTGGAGTGGTGGGGACGGCGCAAATGTCGGAATGAGCTGCCGGGGCGGGGCGACGGTTTACAAGCGGGCGGACGGGTAGAGGCGGCCGCGGCTTTGGGTGGAGAGGGCGGGCGACGCTTGCGGGGTAGAGGCGGCGGGGAATTCAACGATTTTTTATATTTATTTTACGGTTCTCGCGGGTCGTATGTTGTGGATTTGTGGTGATTTTTTTTATTCCGCACCCTCGTACCATACTGAACGCAAGTTAAGACGCAAAAAGGAGGGCGCGACATAGAGAACCCGCGATTTTACTGATCAGCCGACTATAATACAATAAGCTTACCGTATTATTGTACCCACCGGTTTCCTGCTGAACCGACCGCACTTCGTACCGCCCACCGGCTATTCCGCGCCGACAAACAGCCGGAGCCGCGAAATTCGGGCAGGAAGAGGGGGATAAAATATGGAGGCATGTACATACGAGGAATCGTCAAAATGTGAATTCTGCTTGAACGATATCACTACGCGTTCGCCGAACGGCGCGGCTCCGAGCCAGCGCAAATCGAACCGATCGTCGCATCGGAGGAAGTCAGAGGACTGTCCAGCGCATATATGTATCGGTAGTATACAGTATTGGACCATTTTTCATACTGTACGTAGCTATCCGTCGACCAGCAAAAAGCACATGCTTCGTCCTCGAGCCTAGATTTATAGTTATTTTTCAATTTTTTTTATTTTTTTTTTTGCGTGTCAATCTCCAGAGCTTTTACCAGCGTCCCGTCCTTGGCGGCGGTTCCGCATGTCGAAGCGCGCGTTGGCGACGTCCACAAGACGCGAACACCTGGCCGAAACGGCTGCCTCATTGCATTGATGCACACAACGCGAGTGCAGCGGTTTTACTTAAATTTAAAATGTTGAAGCGCCGTGACAGGGCGGCGATGTGTCGCGCACGAGTTCAGTCAGACGGTGATTCCTCCAAAATGATGCCTTTACAGTTCCAAAACTAAAAGACGTCCATGCGGTGGGGCGGGCCATGTGGATGCTGCGAACGCACGGCAACCGGCGCAAGCAGGAAACGGAGGGGAGAGAACAACTCAACCTCGCAGCCTCCGCGAAATGTGCGGATCCGCACGCGCGGTTTGGTTCTTCGCCCAGTTGGCGGAGACCTGCCGTCCTCGCAATCGGAGCCCGCGGCTTTTCGGAAACGCAACGTTTTACTCCATAAAATACTGCGCGGGGCTTGAAATAGCGATGCAAACAGTAAAAAAAATATCAAAGGACCGGTAAACTACATTCATGGTGCAAAACGCATCCGTAAAAATGTTCTGGATAAAATCCAGAGCAAGTTCTTTTTTTTTTTTGTTCATGTTAAAAAAAAAACATCACTCCGTCTGTCTACCTCTGTCCTTTTCTGCAGCTTCAACAACTCCATTCTCGTCAAAAAGGAAAACAAAAGTAAAAAAGTGTCAAATTCAGAGCACGAGCGAGCACGCGAGCGCGGCGCCGGCCACCGCCATCGACAGCGCCGACGCGCCGGCCGCGCCGCTGGTCGAGGACCCGGACTTGCTGGTCAACTCGTCGCTCACGTTCTCCTCGCTGCCGTTGGACCCGTCCTCGCTGCCAGACTCCTCGCTGCTGCCGGACTCCTCGCTGCCAGACTCCTCGCTGCCAGACTCCTCGCTGCTGCCCGACTCGCTGCTGCCCGACTCGCTGTCCGGGAAGGCAATGTCCTCGGAGCTGCTGCCGGACGCCGCGTCCGTCTCGTTGCCCGTCTGGCCGGTCAGGAAGTCGACGAGCAGCCCGCCGAAGGACACGGTGTCGCCGCCGATGGTCACCTCGCACTGGATCTGCGCGTTGGCGCGCTCGTTCACCTGGTTGATGAACTCGACGCACCCGCGGTCCTGCATGACGGCCTCGACCTGCTGCTCGGTCGGGAACGCCTCCAGCGCCCAGATGTCCACGCCCGTGGCGGCCGCGCACTGCTCCAGCCCGGCCGTCGCGTTCGGGTACAGCGCGCCCTGGATGGCGCCAAAGTCGCACGGCGCGCCCGTCGTGAGCGCGCCCAGCAGCGCGGCCGAGGCGGCGGCGGCCAGCGAGAGGGTCACGGTGGACGGCTTCATCTTGTATTGGAAGAGGTGGGCGGGTATCGGGTGGGCGATGGAAAGTGCTTGGGCAGAACGCGACCGATTGGGGAATGACCAGCCGCAGGAGCTGCCGAGAGCGTCGGAGAGCGGCCAAGAATGTGGGCTTAGTCGCCCTTTGAGGCGCCGGGAAGCGGCGAGGTGAGTCCATCGGCCGGCGCGTGATCTCCTGTGCAGTCTCAATAGCTTTCCTTCCATGAATAGTGTCGAAATGGTCGGTCGCGGCCGCAAAGACGCACAGGAGCGTGGAAGAAAATGCTCAGAGCGACGGGTCGTGCGAGATTTTCCGGGCTGGAAGCGCGGGTCGGATACGGAAGGTGCGATCTATTGCATTTGGATACGGCGGATCGATCCTGTCGTTCGGTCGAAGAGGTGCCTCTGCGCGCCTTCGCAGTCGAACCCATGGGCGTGACAAGTGTCCTGTTATTAGGACGTATACATGGTTTTTGTAAGTACAATGCCTTCGTCCCGCATACTGCTTCAAGCTGGAGTCCACCCTGCTGGACCGGTGGTGGATATCGTTTATAGCGTTCGACGCCTCGAACGGAGCGTCGGGCTCCGTACACTAAATCATAGCTGACCCCATCCAGGACGGACCTGACGCAACGCATACGTCGTGCGGTTGTTTCTGTGCTGGGAAGGGCTCTGGTCTGTGGGCGACCGGCTCCGCATGTGGCGCATGGGGTTCGCGGCGCTGGACCGGCGCAGCGCCCACATCTTGCGCTTGAAGTGTTTGTGTACCGTTTCCATGGAAGCGGGTTCTGAGTTGCGCCAGTTTCGATTCTGGCGTGTTTATGTGTGCCTTTCCGTCATAATCCCAATTCGATTATACCAGTTTTACGTCTTATGTGCACCACATTACTTTCCCATTCCATGTGGTACACTCTATTTGACGGAGCGGATCCGCTCGTAAAATCTACTTTTTACGGCTTTCGAAGCATGGGGCGGCGGCGCTCCACCGCCCGCCGGAACACCGTGGGCACTGCCGCAGTAAAGCGGGGGGAACTCGAGAACAAGGGACGACTTGAGGAGAGCCACCATGCCGTTCGCGGGCACCGTCATCGGCGCCTTCCTGGGCCTCACCACCAAACTCGGCAGCAACGTGCTGCAGAAAGTGCCCTACATGCGCCGTACGTGTCTGCTACGTGACGGGGGGAAGGGGAATTTGTTGTGCCGACATGTTTCTAATGGGGATCGATGCTGTCTGTGTATGTTATGACGACGCCTGTTGCGGACGACTGCAGACCCGTGGGAGCACGTGCTGCTGATCGGCGCGGGCGCGTACGCCGGAAACCTCGTGCAGAAGAAGTACGCCGAGACGCAGGAGGAGGTCGAGGAGCTGCGGCTGTACCTCGAGCGCCGCGCCAACACGCGCGGCGAGTAAGCCGCCGCTGGGCGCTCCGCCTGGGCTTCATGGATCGGACCGCCCGCGCGGGAGGTCGAGAGCGCAAGACACAGCGCTGTGCGTTGTATCGACGGCGTCTCGCGCTCGTAGTTGCCGCAGTAGCGGACGCGCCGGCGCGGCTCATGCGGTTGGAACAACAGAACGCAAGAGAATATATCGGTGTTGTTGACAACCGGATGGATTGCGGTGTCGACGTGAACCCATGCGGGTATTATAGCTTTTCGCTTGTTCTCCTTGTGCTTGTAGCGTGTCAAGCTGGCGGTCTGAAGGGTCGACGGGCGGGCTGAAAGGGCGTGCGCGATCCTTATATATGGGGCGCGGCGCCTCCTGGCGGCTCCGGCAGGCAGTCTCCAATCTCAACCCGCTCGCCCGCATCTCCGCCTGATTAAGCGCCATCAGCAAGCAGCATGGAGCTGGCGTACCTATACACCAAGCCGCGCGAGAGCTTCGGGCGGCACTGCGACTTCCGCGCGAGCGAGGCCAAGGTGGTCGAGTCCATCGCGGGCTCGTCGTCATCCGAGAGCGAGTACGTCAAGCGGCGGCCCATGGTCACGCGGCTCGACACGACGCCCGACCTGTCCGAGCACGAGATCAACACGGAGCGGCTGGTCACGCGGCACAGCAGCATGCGGAACGTCGAGGGCGGCTGGCCCAAGGACGTCGACCCGGCCGAGCAGAGCGACGTGCAGCGCTTCCGCAAGAAGGCCGAGAAGGACGACGACTACCGCCAGGCCGTGCGCGCGCTCGCGCCCGTCGCGGAGCGCGCGCTCAAGCAGAACAACACCATCGACCTGTATCAGGACTACTTTGCGCGGCTGGGCGAGGCCGCGACGACCGAGCAGCCGAGCGCCAAGGGCCTCGCCGTCTTCCGCGACCCGGAGCCCGTCAAGCGCACGGTGTCCAAGATCGACTGGCACCCCGAGAGCCCCAACAAGATGGTCGCGTGCTACTGCCTGCTGTCCTTCCAGGATCCCAAGCTGTCGAGCGCGCGGCTGCCGGCGAGCGCCTTCATCTGGGACGTGGGCAACCCCAACACACCCGAGACGACGCTGCGGCCGCCCTCGCCGCTCGTGAGCATGCGTTACAACCCCAAGGCCGTGGACCAGCTCGTGGGCGGCTCCTACAACGGCCTCGTGTGCTTCTTCGACCTGCGCAAGTCCGGCGCCGCGCCCGCCGAGACGTCGGCGCTCGAGCACTCGCACCATGACCCCGTCTACGACGTCTTCTGGATCTCGTCCAAGACGGGTAACCAGTGCTGCTCTGTCTCGACGGACGGCTGGCTGCTCTGGTGGGACATCCGCCACCTCGCGCAGCCGACGCATCGCTTGCTGCTGCAGTCCGACAACAAGGACGGCTCCAGCGGCGGACTGAACGTCGGCGCGTTCGGCGGGTCGGCCATGGAGTATAACGCCGAGGCCGGGCCGACCAAGTACCTTGTCGGCACCGAGCAGGGCGTGGTCGTGAGCGTCAACCTGCGTAACGCCAAGCAGAACAATGGCCTCGCGCTGTACGACACGGGCGCGGGCAAACACCACGGACCCGTGTACGCGGTCCAGCGCAACCCGACGCACTCCAAGTTCTTCATGACGATCGGCGACTGGACGGCGCGGCTCTGGTGCGAAGACCTCAAGACGCCCATCATGAGCACGGCGTACCACGACTCGTACGTCACGGCGGGCTGCTGGTCGCCGACGCGCGCGGGGGTCTTCTTCGTCACGCGCATGGACGGCGTCGTGGACGTCTGGGACTTCTTCTACCGGCAGAACGAGGTCGCGTACTCGCACAAGGTCGGCGACGCCGCACTCTCGGCCGTGAGCGTGCAGTACGGCTCGGGCTGCGGCGGCGGCAAGCTCGTGGCCGTGGGCGACGTCAACGGCATGATCTCGCTGCTCGAACTCTCGGACGGACTCGCGACTGCGCAGCCCAACGAGAAGGCGGCCATCAACGGCATGTTCGAGCGCGAGACCAAGCGCGAGAAGAACCTCGAGGCGCGCGAGAAGGAGCTGCGCCGCAAGAAGGCCAGCATGGAGGACGGCAAGGCAGAGGGCGACCGCGCGGGCGCCGGGAAAGACGACAAGATGGAGGAGCTGCTGCGCACCGTCGACGCCAACTTCCTCGGCATGATCAAGGAGGCCGAGGACTCGGAGAACAAAAACATGGAGCACAAGGGCTCGGCCGTCGGCGGCGGCGGCAGCAGCAACGGCAATGGGGACGAAATGTGAGCAGCCTGTTCCTGAGGAGAGAGCATGAGCACGATCGTGAGTGGACTTTTGATGCATGGGCAGCACAGACGCTATACACAATACGTAGACTTGATTGTTTCGCAACGTCGCTCGCGCTCTCGAGCCGCTGTCAGTCGCTAGTTCTTCCTGTCTGTTTGTCACACGCGCATCGTCGGTCAGTCACAGCATCACGACCAAACGCTCGACAAGGCGGACTCACCATCTAGACGTCCATCTTCACGTTGGACAGCAGCGGCTCGTGCGCTTGGGCCGCCTCCGCCCACTTTGCATCGACGCGGCCGACCTCGAGCCTCTCCGCGGGTCGTGGTGGTGCCACAATTCGGAGCCGCTTGTTGTCGTTGAAACCGTTAGGGCACGCGCGCGTCTTGAAATCAACGAGCGCGCGGTTGACAGTGCGGATGGTTGTGCACAGCCCGTACGCTTGCTGCATCATCTTGGCGTCCTTCTGCTGTTTGGCAATCGTCCAGACGCTTGCGGGCGGCTCTGCCAGAAGCCACGAGTCGCACGCGAACAGATCGTTCGGCACGTATTGCTTGTAGTAAAGCCACTCGAGTCCGCGGTCGTCGACACCTCTGTAGCTGTGGCAGCCGTGCAGAAGCGCCGGTGCCTCGCCTGGGACCAGCGGCGGCTCCACCACGTCCGTTTCCGACTTGACCGGTCGGAAGTCGGGGCCGTCGCTGCACGGGTTGCCCTTGATCAGGTCGACAAAGTCAAAGTAGTCGTCTGCCTTCCCGCCAAGCGCCAGGTTGTCAAACATCGTGTGCTTGAGCCCGTGTTTGGCCGCGGCGAGCGAGTAGCCCAGCATCTCCGCCATCCAGACGTCGGGTCGCGCATTTCGTTGCGCGACGGTGAAGTTGCAGTAGTCGTCAACGATCTTATCGAGGTCAGAGCGGGTCAACACGTACGGCGGGCCGACCGCGTAGTACTCGCGCGCGTCTTGGGCAGTCACAGAACGACACTCTGGGCACATGGCCAGATTGAGCGCAAGGGTCTTCGGGTCGTCAAAGCCTGCGGAAGTCAAGTATGCCGTCCAGCGCTGGGCGACAGCCAGTCCATCGCGGACCTCAGCGCGCACACTTGTCAGCTCGCGCTGGCCTTCGTACACGAAGAACTTCTTGTACTGGCGCAGCCCATCGACAACCTCTCCGTCCCTAACGTAGTTCTTCGAGTTCACGCCGCGCGCACTGGTCACACGAGCGCGCGTGTCGATGGAGAACGGCTTGAGGAACAGGAAGTCCGGGTCGATGATCACAACCGTTGCATCCGGGCGGACCGGAGGGTTCGAGTGACGCAGCCAGTCGCGCAAACCGAACGGCTTGTTGTACGGCGCGTAGTCGTCAGAAGGTAACGCATCCGGTGTCGGCCGCACTGAGAAGCTTTTTGTCACGTGCAGCTCCACTCGCGGCGTCACCATGGACGGCAAGGACGATGCGCCATGCCGCTCTAGCAGATCGGCAAGCTGCTTATCCGTGCAACCGCTCACAATACGCGTGAGCCGTCCACGCTGTTGCACGCGTGCAAACGATTCGGCGAGAAGTTGACTCTGCCAGTGCTGGTACGGCTCGCAAGACGACGAAAAGACAAAATGAAGCTTGTCGCTGGCGTCGTCTTCCGCCTTTGCTGCCTTGTCCTCGTCCGGTGGCATTTTCCGCTTGTACTCTCCGAAGAACACAGGGGGGTCATCTTGCATCTCGGTGTTGGGAGACAATGCGATGGCGGACCTCCACGCGGGCTTCTCGAACTCCATCGGCATCTTCCGGTTGCGGTTAAAGCCAGCAGGGCAAGCATTCGACCGATGATCGATCGCCGCGCTGTTGTAAGCCTCGAGCGCGAGGCAAACGCTTATCGCGTGGCGTCGACGCAGAATGTTCGGCACGTGCTCATATCCGTTCGTGTGCGTAGCCTGGTGCCAAAGACGCCCTGTGGGCTGCTGGAACAGCCAGGCGTCGCAGTCAAGGAAGTCAGGCGGCACTTGCGCGTCAAAGAACGACCAGTCGCGGCCGTCAATCCACTGAGGCAGCGTGAAGTTCAGCGCACGAAGCGAGATCGGGTACGACCAAAGCGCGAGGTCACGCGGCGCGGCAAGTTCCGCGCACGGGTTGAACTTGACGTCGTCAACAAAGTCCCAGTTCTGGTAGCGCGAAATGTAGTGGTGCACGCTCAACACCCCTGAAATGCCCATCCAGGTGCCGTGGTGCGCGGCGGCGAGCGGGAGCGCGAGGAACTTCTTTTCGTGCGCAAGCGCATTCCAGAACTTGACCGTGTCGGGCAGCAGCTTGCGGAAAGCCGAGAGTTCCGCGATGTACGGCGGGACTGCAGCAAACGGACGCCAGTCCACGATGGAACTCGCCGGAGAGCTCGCCGTAACGATGCGCTCGAGCTCCGGCTGCGACATCGGGAAGCGGTTGGGCCAGTACCAGGACGCGTCCTGGCCGTAGATGGTCGAGTCGGGCATGTCTCGCGCCTCCCTCTCGAGGTGGTACATGTCAATGCGCTTGGTGAAGATGGCGTCGCTGTCGACCACCATGACAAAGTCGTCGTCGTTCAGCTCCGAGTGGTCCTGCGAGAACCACTCGAGCAGCACGAGCGGGTTGACGTTCGTGGTGATGAGCTTCTCGCCGAACGTGGTCGATGGCGAGGCGGAAATGTGTGCAAAGTGCTGCGTGGACACGCCATACGCCGGGTTCTTCCTCAGCGAGAGCGACGCCGCGTCTTTCTCGCTGCAGCCGTACAGCAGGTGCGTCACGTTGCCGTCGAAGCCCGTGCGCCGCAGCGTGAACGCGAGCACCTCGCTCTGCACAAAGTCTAGTGGCGCGCAGTCCGATGTGAACGCCACGTGGCGCACCTGGCGCACCTCGTCGTGGAACGCGATCGGGTCGCGCTGGAGATGCAGGTCGTTCGGGTCCAGCACGTGGCGCACGATGCCCTTGGGCAGCTTGTTCGCCGACGCGGCGGCCGCGTTTTCCGCCAGGTCGATGCCGTTGCTCGCGACCGACGACATGGCGAAGAAGCGCACGTTAAAGTACATGTAGACGGCGAAGAGCAGGCCCACGGCTGCAATCGCGAGCCCGCGCGGCGACGACAGCAACGCCGCCAGCCCGCTGGCCCCGCGACCGCCGCGGCGCGGGGGAGGCGCGCGCTTCCGCGGGAGCATGGCCGAGGTTCAGAGGAGGAGACGGCGATGGATCGAGATAGAGAGAGAGAAAGCGCCGCCCCGCGATGCAGTACACCTTGGCTCGGATGTGATGGAGTGCCGCACTTTCTCGGGTGATCCGAAAGGGAAAGCAACGGAATAATGACGTTGGGATCGTAAAGTTGTGCGGGTCGCGGCTTATTTTGCGCGAGGTTGTGGCGTGTTGGTGGGTTTATTCCCCCCGTCCCGTACACATATAACGTGATTGTTTTGATCAATCAGCGTCGGGATATGAGAAATGAAAGGCTTTGATTGGTCGAAGGCAGGGCGGTTCGTCACGTGCGATTGGCGGATACTGTGCCTCGAGACAGGCGATCAAAAAATCCAACGTGCGCTGATTCCGTGCGTGTTTTTATCGCGGGTGTGGGCATTTGGGTTCTTGGGCGATTGAGAAGGATTATCCGGCGGCATCCGATTTGGATACACAGTATACGCTTAGAGCGTATACCAGACAACTGTGGCAAGCGCCTTTTCTTCTTCTGCTGGTCTCAGCCATACTGAAACTAAGACGTCTGGACCGCGCAGTTGAGCCCCCGCCCGCGACACCACGACAGACTTTGGGCGCTCGGTATACGCTTGTCAGCGTCTCTCTTCACTTCACTATGAATAAGATATACACTGCTATACATATTGAAAGTCTCCGCCGCGCTTGGGAATGTTCCGCGCCGAAAAGCGCCGCCTGAGAGATGGGTATGCTTGACAAAAACGTGAGCTTTTGGGGGGACCCGACCCTCTCTTCTCGCGCTTCTCTCTTTCCTCACATGGCTGCTGCCCGCGGCACCTGGGGTCAAAGATCGTTGCGCGAGGGAGACGCCAGGGAATCAGTAGCTCTTTCGCCGGTCCCGACCCCGTCCTGTCGTTGAGAAGCGAGCGAAGCGGGGGCGATGAAGCTCCCGCTGCCGGCGGATTTCTTCGCGCCCGTGCGGCTGTCAGCGCAGGAGACGCGCCAGCTCAAGCTCGTCGAGGCGCAGCTGCTGGAGCGGTACCTGCGCAGCTACGAGGAGTTTTCGGGCGCCGCGCACCAGGATGCGGTGGACCGGTACCAGCTCCGCCGGCAGAAGCGCGGCGATCTTGTCGAGACGTCGAGCGGCAAGTGGTCATTCGTGCGGCAGCAGGGCGGGCTCAAGGTCTACCGGAAGCACGCACAGCAGCACCAGCGCCAGTACCACTTCCAGCACTACCAACCGCGCCATCACCAGACCAACGCTAACGACAAGTCGAACCGACAAACAGACGCGCGGCATCGCCACGCGGATCACTCGCATTTGGCGGGCGTGCTCGTGGTCGGCACCGTCGACGGCACTGTGGAGGAGCTCATGTACGGCAGCATGTGGGGATCCACGAGTGAGCGGGCGGCGCGCTCTTTCTTCACGCGCGACGGCGTGGTCGACGCCGCGGTGCTGCACACGATCGAGCGCCCCTCGCCGATCGATCCGTGGCGCTCGCTCGCCGTCAAGTGGTCCCTCAAGCGCGCACCTCCTCTCGGCGCATCGCTGCTCGTGAAGGACCGCGACTTCTGCTACCTCGCGGTATCTGCCTCGGTTGCTCGCGTATAGATATTTGCGCGGTACTCATACTTTGTGCCGCTTCTCCTGGCTGCAGGCATCAGGAATCGTTCAGACGAGCGACGGCGTGCGCGTCGGGTATCGGCTGCGCCACTCGGTGGCGTTCCCTTCGTGCCCAGCGTTCCAGAACCGGTCGGTCGTGCGCGGCCAAATCTTCTTTTGCAGCCTGTTCCGGCAGCTCAAGCACGGTTGCGTCGAGCTCTTCCACCAAGGATCGTACGACGCTGGTGGCGGCGTGCTCCGTACGGTTGCAGAGAAAGCTGTGGTGGCCACGCTGCTCAACTACACCCGCGTGCCGCAGTTTGCAATGACGAAGAAGCTCGCGCACGCGGTGCGTCAGCGTGAGCACGATCGGCGAGGACGCATGCCGTCAATCGGATCCCTCCATGATTCGT
Organism: Phytopythium boreale; assembly: GCA_023338115.1. Lineage (NCBI taxonomy): Eukaryota > Oomycota > Peronosporomycetes > Pythiales > Pythiaceae > Phytopythium > Phytopythium boreale. The sequence goes on from JAADYG010000402.1 coordinate 17,387, forward strand.
TTGACGGCGATCGACGATGCGGCGTGTGTCTCGACCAGCTGCTCGACCGCCACCACGGCAGCGACGGGCGTCGTCGATGCGCAATTTGCAGGCACGATGTGTGCGCAAATTGCAGTATCCGAAAGGAAGTCGAGTCGCCGCCGCACCTTCTCAATGCTTCAATTGGGCTGTCGAGGAACGGTCGGGCGGTGGCGCGGTGCTTTTGTAAGCACTGCGTCGCCAAGGTGGAGCGAGATGACGCCACCATGTACGCTGTCCGCGACGCCAGTCGGGCAGAGCGCGCCAGTCATGTGGAGCAGGAGCATGCGCACCAGCATCGCAGCCACCAGTATCACTACCACGAGCATCACACTGTTGCGCATAGCAGTGGTCGCAGTAGCGTGCGCTGGGGTCACGACGAGATCGACGACGAGTTTCCAAGCGTGGACGACGTCCGACAACACTCCATCACGCTTTTTGCACCGGACGAGTGCACGTTCGAGGTCGACGAACAACGAATGATCCCGTCGCGCCACCGCCGCAACACGATCGCCGGCATCGCGGTCTCGGGTCCTCCGATCCCCTTGACAAGTCGCCAGGCGTCCGTGCCTCAACTGTCAGTCGTTCCTCCACCACCATCGTCGATTGAAGAAGTAGAAGATGACGCGGTAGAGGTGAGCACCCCCAGCACCATCACCGGCAACTTGATCGGCATGGCGTGGACCTCTCGGGGGCGAAGCGCCACGGCGCCTCACGTACCAAGTGCGACTGCTCCAGCAGCACAGACGAGCGAGGACGACGAGGACGGGTCGCTAGCCCAGCGCCAACTGCTGCGCACGCAGTCGCTGTACGCGACCAACGCGCCCCCGATTCTCCTCCGCAGCGACGTGGGCAAGCGCAACTGGCGGTCGTCCATGTCGGCGCTATCGCTGGGGTCGTCTCACAGCACCGGCAGTGACGGCAGCGGGGGCATCCTCATCCCGGCGCCAGCTCGCAGCCACCACCGCCACCGTCGCCATCGTCACCACCGCCTGTCCGGCTCGTCGCACTCGTCCCGCAGCGCGCGCTGCAGCAGCTTCAGCAGCAACTCGAGCTCCAGCTCGACCGTGCTTGTGAGCCTGTCGTCGCGCGGCCTGCCACCCAAGAAGCGCGTGGACTTCCGCGGTGCCGCGCCCGCGCTCTCCGCGGCGCTCGCGCGGCCCCAGACTCAGCGATCCGCCTCCCACACATAGAACCAACGTGCATATTCATCTCTGTTTCCCGTGCACATGTACATCACCATAGAACTTGTCTTTCTCCATACAAAGCGCGAGTGAATCCGCGATCCGCGCAGCCTTTCTTCTTATCCCGTCCATGTGAAACGCGTTGAAGTTCTATTTTGTCCAATTAGACGTTGACATTTACATTTTATCCAATAGTAAGGCGTACAAGAAGATGTCGCGCGAATGTTGTTTGAAACTTACGTTGCGTTAGTGCTTGGCGCAACGCGTGGCTTTTGGTTGGTTCGGAAAAGCGCCGCGCCAGCTCCAAAGCGCCCCAAAAGCCACATCAGGAGACTCTAGATAGGAACCAGGGGGAAGCGTCAGTATGAGCGACACGGAGGACAAGAAGAGCAGCGCGTCGTCGTACGAGGAGCGCGTGAAGCACGTGTCGGTGATCGCCAAGCCGCTGGCCAGCAAGAAGCAGACCAAGCGCGCGTACAAGGTGGTCAAGAAGGCCACCAAGGTCAAGGGCATCAAGCGCGGCGTCAAGGAGGTCGTCAAGGGCATCCGCAAGGGCGACAAGGGCGTGTGCATCATCGCCGGCGACATCTCGCCCATCGACGTCATCTCGCACATCCCCGTGCTCTGCGAGGAGCACGACATCCCCTACATCTTCACCCCGTCCAAGGTGCGTTTCCCTCATTTCTACTGCAGAGTCTGTTGATATTTATCCGACATCCCAAATAACGACGTACGCGACTCGATGCTCTCGCTCAATAGGTGGACCTGGGCGCGTCCGCGCTGTCCAAGCGGCCGACGAGCTGCATACTGATCACCCCCAACAAGGCGGGCTTCAACGCCGTGGACGCGTACGAGGAGCTGCTGGAGGAGGTCAAGCAGGTGCAGCCCGTGTATTAGAGCAGCAGCTCGCGGCTCCATAACGCGCCGAAGCAGCGGTGGAGGAGACCAGTCGATCTCGTGCCCACGCAACCGGCGCACGAGTGTGGAGCGTACATAGATGGCGCCGTGACGTCCGACCGAGCGAAGCAGCTTTCATATACGCAGTATGTATTCTTGTCGCCATCCCGCGTTCTTGTTACTGCCTGTCACGGCTGGCTATCCGTGGCAGCACTTCACTCGCAAAAATCGTTTATCGACAGTGATCGAGTACGAACATTCCATCCACGCACCAACGACTCTAGTCGAGCAGCTCGCCGAAGATGCAGCGCGCGAGCTCCTCCCAGGTTGCGGCGCCGTTCGCCTGTGGGAAGTAGTGGAACAGGCCCTTGACCGACCGGCTCGGGTGGAGCAGCACGAGCTGCAAGAAGCGCTCTCGCAGGCAGCGGCGTGTCTGGGTAGCAGCCTCCCTCTCCTTCTTGATGTACGCCTGCCAATAGGCGGTAGCCAGCGTTTTCTCCCACAACGTGCGATCGCAGTGCTATGGCCATAGAGAATGAACATCAGTCAGGTGTCAGAGGCATCAGCGGACGACTCCCAAAGCAACAAGAGACACTCACCAGCGCCGCGAACAGGATGGCGACCAGGTCGTACAGCGGATCGCCCGACTTGGCGTCCGCAAAGTCGATCACGCACGTGGGTTCCCAGTCGACAGTGCCGTAGAATCGCGCTTGACGCTTCTCCTGCAGCTCTTCCAGCCTCGACGCAGCAGCAGCGTCCGCGTTGGCAGGTGCAAGCTCGTCTTCCTCGTCCGAGTCGCTGCTGCTGCTACTCGCCGTCTCCCACTCCGACTCGTAGCTCACGGCGCCGCTGCGATCTTCGTCATTTTCCTCGACACGCGCAAGCGTCGTATGGTCTTTCGCTTTGAGGATCGCTAGTCGGTGGCCAAGCGGGATGCCCAACTCCTTCAGCGCGTTGTCATCCAGCAGCGCAAGCGTCTCAACAGTAAGTTCTTCACGGTCCACTAAGATTGGGGTGTACTTCTCGCAGCCAATTGACTTGAGAAGCGCACGTAAGCCATCTTGGTCGCCACCGACAACGCTGGAATGCACGGCACCATTCCCAGCCGCCTTGAGCTGCCTTCGTGAAGACCGCGACTGGCAAGAAATGACGCGGCCAAGCACGTTCTCGTCCGTCAGATCGCCGTGGAGTAGAACAGGGTTGTGTGAGTCCGCTCCAGCCGGTAGCATCGCGGAGTGGATAGTCTCCGCATTAGCCGCAGGGAGAAAACCTTCCAGTGATGCAGCTAAATGACTCGGCAGCGTGTTGTCGCGAAGGTGGACTGCTGGGACACACGACGAACGATCAGGGTGCAAATGAGGTTAGTAATCCTCCGGCAATTTTCGACATGTAAGGAGGAGCGAAATATCAACGTACATGTGAGCGCGCGCCGGCGCTGGCGAAGCAGGTAGTGAAGATACCAGTCCCACTCGCTCTTGGGGTGGCCCTGCAGACCGCGGAGCGTCTTGTCAATCGGTATGGCGTGCAGTTTCGGCAACAATTCGCCGCTGATCCAAGCAGCGACTTGTTGCCAGGTCTCACGACTGGCGCCGCCCATCTTCGTGACGGTGCCGAGCCCAACGAGGTCCTGCTTGAACTCCAACACGATATAAGGCCAGCGCCACATGGGGCCATCGCCATCCTCGTCGTCGACCTCGTCCACGTGCATCAGGTGACCCGAGTGGTACATCTTCGGAACCATCGGCGCGAGATCGGAGCTGCTTGTGACCATGTCGTACGCTGCCTTCTCGACGCGGAAGCATTCCTCCATCGCGTAGCGCAGCGGCATGGTGCGCTTAAGCTCGTAGCTATCGATGAACTCGTGCTTCTGGCGCTTCTTCAGACGCGGCGACCCTGACTGCAGTGTTTCGTTATCAGACGCGTTGTCGATCTGCTCAAAGTTGGGTGCGAGGAACGACTCCAGATCGAACTCGCCCCATTCCTCGTTGAATTGGCTGAAGAACTTGACCAGTGCGCGCTTGCCGATCGCAAATGTCGGGTTTGCGCGTGACGTGAGGCTCTTGAGTTTAGGAATCTTCCCTTCCATGGGGTTGACGGCTGCGGCGTCATCGTTCACTCGCTGCTGGATGTTCCAGAGCGACCCGAGCTTGTGTCGCGCGAAGATCTTCTTGAGAGGCGACTTCCAGTACTCGACGATCTTGAAAGAGTTGATGTACATCTCCTCGCTGAAGTACCCATGGCCTCTCGGGATCTGGACAAGGCGGAAGACGTCATATGTTTCAGGATGCGTGGGCTGCAGTTGGTGCTGCAACACCGCGAGTGCCTCGTCTTGATTGTCGCCGAGCAAATCGTTGGCGAACATGAGCAGGTTGTGCGAGTCGACGAAGTTCTGCGTGACCGCAATCGTCACGTCCAGGTTCAGCACGAGGTGCCACCAGCCGCTGGGTACGTAAATGGTGTCGCCTTCTTCCTGGATGACCTCCCATGGCTTTTGCTCGGGTGTAAGCGTCGGATAGACGTGCAGATACCACATGAGCGACGTCATGTTCATCGCATGCTCGCGGTTCTCACCGTTCTTCCCGATCTGCACGCCTGGTGGAGGCAAGTCGGGTGGGTAAATCGCCCACCGCTTTCGGCCTTTCACAAGCGAGTTCCAAGCCGATGTGCGCGCTGGGTCCGTGTGCCAAGGCGCGCCCGTACGCTCCGGGCCGATCACCAGCCAGCGGAAGTCCGGTCGGATCGCGCCGTGCTTCGCCTTTTTCTTCTTCTTGTCCTTCTTGCCCTTGCCGTTCTCTTGAATCTTCTTGCCGCCGGCTTGAAACCGGATGCTCTCAGCTTCTGCCTTGGCTTCTGCCTTTGCGCGGTTTTCCGCCGCGTCCTTCAGGTAGTCCTGGCGGAAGACGCGCAGGTCGTCAACGTTGTAGTCATCGAGCATGGCAGGCATCTTCTCGCCAAAGCGCGCGTCGAAAATGTACAGCGGGGTCTCGTCGTGCTGGTGCTGCATGTACTGCCAGTAGTCCGCGAAGCTCATTTCCATGGTCGAATGCGCGCTGAAAATGTCCAGGTTGTGCGTGATCCGGTGCTTGATGTCGTCTGGGAACCGCGCCGCCAGCTTCTCCATCGTCCACTGCATGTCGAACACGTGAGATATCCACTCCGCTATACGAAACTCACAGCAATGTTCGCGGATGGGATAGGCACCTCAGTCGACGCGCTCCACTTGTCAATGGCGCCGCGAATGATGAACGGCACCTTGGAGTACTGCCTGCACGAACCAGAAGACGGGCACCAGTCAATAATACGGTAACACCCGCCTTATACGCGCCCATCAACACACCGCTTACTCGTAGAAGTCGCGGAAGGACAACTCTCGCGCGTCAAACTTGCGCACGCGCTTAATGGTCGGGTCCTGGTCGGGCGACGGCAACAAGTACGCGTCGCCGAGCGCCATGTGCCCGCGATACCACCGTCGGTACAGAAAGTCCGACGCGAACCCGCGGCTCGGCGAGAGCGTGCGGAAGCGCGAGGCCAGGCCCTCGGGCCGCGGCTCGCGCGGGAAGAAGGTCGTCAGCTTCCAGTTGTGCAGGAAGGAAAAGTCCCCGGCGTGGAGCCGCAGGCAGTGCGACATCCACAGTGGGTCCTCCTGGCAGAACACATAGAACACTACACCACGTCCACGCCCACTATTAGCCACCGCGGGGGTCAGGAGACCGAGTACCGACCCATCACATACCCGAGTTGGTCTGGCCGAGGCAGAGCAGGTCGCGCGGCTCGCAGAAGAGCGTGAAATACGCCAGCAACTCGTCGTAGAATGCCGCGAACGCGCTGCCCGCGAGCGCCGGCTGCATCCTCACGCTCGTGTCGGGTTAGGAGGCTGCGTGGTCGCTCAGGAACAAGGGGGAAGGCGACTGAGAGCGGGGGTGGCGGCTTCGGATATGGAGGGCACTCCACTGCTGGTGTAAAGCGATTGCCGGGAAAGTGCTGCGCTGCGCTTGTCTGTCGCGCATGATCGGAGTGCAACCCACGTCCGTCACTTGTCGTAGAATTTGGTGCAATTTTCTATCAATGACCAAGATACGGTGCACTCTTATCGAGCATGAAGGGGCCAACCCAAGGTTTCATCACTGCAGTTTATCGTTTCACGGTGGCTTAAGCTTAAGAACATATTGAGCAAAAAGCTCTAACTTTTCAAAACATGGTGTGTTTCTGGGTTATCAAGGTTTACGCTCTTTCTGTGGTACACTCACCAGTGCGGCAGGGTCCTCCGGCCAGAGACGGGGCCGGTAAGCAACAGAAAGCGGTCGCGCGGGTTTGGCGCCGCCAGCCAGTTCGTGTTCTTTTTGTTCTCTTCGTCAACTTGTACAAGTCGCTCAACTACGCTTTCACTCTATACAATATCTCATCGATTGTATATCTTTGCGAGAGAGATGGGTAGAGTGGGAGAAGAGCGGTCCCCAGCCCAGCGGCACGAAAGACTCGCGCCGCCGCCCCTCATGTGGCTTACGCCGCCTGCACCACGCACTTCCGTCTTCTTCTCCGTCGCGTCGGGCCCTTCTTCTCCTAATTGCGCGTGCGCTGCCTACATTAGTCGGCGGGCGTCTCTTGCCGCGCAGTCAGCAACACGCCAGCAAGTTGCCGCTACCGCTGACGTCCGGTCACGCGTGGGTTACGTGGGGCTCGGTTACGATCAGCGCCGCGAGCGTAACCTCATCAGTCAATCACCACCGCGAGTGGCTACATCATGAGCGCTTCCTGGCCGGCGTTCGCGTCCATGGACGCGTCCGACGGCGTCAACACTGCCGGCGACGACTCCACAGCCGACTGGATGTGGCAGTCGCTCGCGCCGGGCGCGGGTTTGGGCGCCGCGAGCACGAAACTCGAAGAGCTGGTGACGGACGGAGACAGCGTCGGCGACTGGGCGATCGAGAAGGAGAACGCCACGCGCGGGAGCAACTTGCTGGCGCCGTCGTCGTCGGTTGAAGTGGTGCCGCCTGTCGACGACAAGGCGGCGACGAACAGTACTACTATCAAAGCGGAGGCAACTGACGCACCGCCGGCGCCGACCAAGGCGGCGACGGAGGAGCAGCGGCGCCAGCGGCATAATGCGAACGAGCGGCGGCGCACGAACGCGCTCAAGACGCGGATCCTGCACATGCGCGAGGAGCTGGCGGCGCTCGAGAAGCAGCGCGACCGGCTGCAAGCCATGGCGGCGGGTGGCGCTGCTGGCGCGGCCAGCAACCAAGGTGGATGCGGCGGTGGGGCGATGCCCGAGGCGTATTTGGACACGGTGCGCTCGATCGACCAACTGCGCGTGGAGCAGCAGCAGCTGCGGTTCAAGCTGCGCGAGTTCGACATGCAGAACAGCACGTACCAGACCATCCTGACAGAGTTTGGCGCGACGCCCGAGAGCCGGCGGCTCGCGTCGACCAACGCCAGTCGGCAGCGGAAGCTCGGCCGCGCCAGCTTCGACGAGTACATCGACGATGACGATGACGAGAGCGAGAGCGGCGGCGGCGCGAGCGACGACGGCACGAACGAGATCTACTCGGAGCACGCGCCTATCTTCCAGCGCGTGCTGCTTCCGCATCCGATGCCGTTCCAGGATGTCATGGCGTGCGTCAAGCAGTTCTACGAGGAGATCATGCGGTTCCGTGCCGAGCGCGAGTTCGACTCGCTGTCCAGTGAGATCTTCGGCTGGCGCGACCGCCGCATCCTGGACGCCAAGTCGCTGCGCTTCATGCTGTCGCAGCACTTCGAGTACGTGCCCGCCGAGGAGCTCGTGTACAAGACGTGGAACCTGCTGACGACGCTGTCGCTGTACCGGCGCATCCAGCCGCGCACGGTCGCGCTCAAGTTGCTGCAGCGCGTGACGGACGACTGCGCCATCGTGCGGCTGAGCGTGAGCAGCAACGGCTCCAAGGTGCACAGCTCCATCCTGCTCATCGCGCGTGGCCGCATCGACGGCGGGTTCCTCATCACGTACCGGTCGATCCCGCTGACGCCGGCGCAGAATGAGTTCGCCAAGGGCGAGGGCAACTACGTGCACCTGAACAACTGGTACATGTTCCTGGACGGCGTGAGCGAGCGCGGCGTGCCCGCGTGCGAGGTCACGCTCGGCGGCACGGTCGCCAACCAGCCCGTCGAGTACCTGCGGTACCTCATGATGGAGGTCGTGGCCGCCGTCGTGAGGTGGCAGACCGCCGTGGGCCACTCGAGGTTCTGGCTGACCAACTGAGACCGCGGCAAGACAGCGATGGTGGGTGTGAGTGGGCGAGAGTGACAGTACTGTATTTATCGTGTATCGAAGAGGGAAGAGAACAATCGAGAGGAGTGCCGAGGGCGAGAGCGCATTGCGCAGTGGAGTCATCACGTGATGAGGAATGATTTTAGGAATACTTCGTATAGTGAACAGAGGTTGACAGCAAAATGGAATCGGTAGATGTGGCGTATATGACACAGAACCATTCTGTCGAGAGCGTGGTTTTGATTTGCGATAAACTGAGTTACTGTATTATACTGTAATACTCAAGAACAGTACTGTACTTTAACAAAAAAATGACGTTTTTTATGATAATCGAAACAGCAACGCTCAGTGTTTACAAAAGCGTACTTCAAATTAATTTAAGTTATGATAAACCAGTACTTATGTTAATGTGAAATCTCTCTCCAACTGTATGCGTCAAATCGAGAGCAGTGAGCAGCACTTGTGCAAAGTGTACTGTACGGTGGACGGTTACTTTACTGCAATGTAATTTCAGAGTTCAGTGTACTACTGCCGAAGCGAACGTAATCAGCAAGCGCCCAACCTCTGACCAACATTATTTTTGCGATAATATAGTACATCTTCGGACTGTTTAGCAAAAATCACACACATTGAACATAAATGTAATTAGTCATGTTAATACTTACCAAGAGTACTATTTTAGCGAAAATGCCACCCAAGTGTCAAATTCCCGATATCGCCCATGTAAAGTCGCGCGCAATGCACTCCACTTTCTTTAGCGCACGCCGCCGCCGCCTCCCTTCGCGTCACCCTTGATCGCGTGCAGCACTGTCCCACCCTTGTCCACTTCGCCGCGCGCAACACGATCATCATTTCTGCTGTGTTCACGTTCGTCGGGGGCTTGCATCGGCATTTTGACTTGTCACGAGCGCAAAGAAGTGGTCGACGTCGCACCCAGAGGAGGAGCCTCTTCTTATGGAGGTGGCTGACCGCCGACCCACTCTCTGGATCGACCGTCTGGGCGGATGCGCATAAGCACTCGCCACGGATGACGCCGGCTACGGTAGATAAGGTGCTCACCTTATCTACCGTAGCCGGTGTTTGCGGCAACCGAGGGGCTCATTTGGACACCACTGTGGAGTAACAGGTCGGCTCCTCGTGGGCTCTTGCCCCTGGTCTGGTTAGAGTGTCGCGGCCGGATCTGCGGGAGCCAAGACTCTTGGCTCCGCAGGAGCGGGAAGCGGGGCGTGGAAACGCGGCGCGGGCTCAAACGGATTGCCGTTCTCCTGCTTCCTCCGTGCGCATCCAGACAAAGCATCCAATTGCACTCCGACACGTCAAAATGCGCCAAAGCGGCCGAAGTGTGAATCGTCTGCAGCGCGAGTTGAATTACGAGCGCGCTCCGAGTCAAAAAGCACGCAAATGTCGAGATAAATGAGAGATCTCTGATTCCACTCCGTCGATAGTCGTCGCGAATGAATTTCCACGTGACCAATACGCACAACAACCCGCGCCACACGCGGCCCAAATAGAGTACACGAGGGCGACATTCGATTCACGAGAGCAGGAAGGTGATGTCGAGAGGCGAGCGGTTGGCGCACTCGGCGGGCGTAGTGCGGATGGCGAGGTCGTTGAGCGAGTCGCCGTCGGGCGGCGTGATGAGGAACAGCGCCGTCTCGAGGTCCCCCGCTACGGCCAGCAGCGCGCCTACAAAGTCCATATCACAGCTGTACTTGACCACGCGCCGCTCGAGCGCCGAGAAGTAGAACGTGTCCTTCATCTTGTAGCGGATCTCCTTGCCCAGCAGCTTGCGCATCAGCGCATCGTTGCGCGCCGCGTGCGGGAACAGCCGCGCGATGGTCGTCTCGTTCACCACCACGCGCAGCAGCGCCTCGGTCTGCACCACCAGCAGGTCGTTCTCCTCCTCTGCGTTGGCGCTGTTCATGTCCACCACGTGCACGCGCTGCAGCTCGAACGTCAGCGACGCGTGCCACGCGGCCCACGCCTCCCACCCGTTCACCAGCGTCCCCGTGCCGATGGCCGAGCGCCCGAGCCAGTCGAACACTTCCAGGTCCGGGCTCATGATGGACGTCAGGAACTCGCGCTGCACCGACGCCGTCGCCTCGGCCAGGCCCGCGGTCGGCGTCACCACGACCTCTGAACGCGACCGCTTGCTGCCCACCGACAGCGAAGACACGACGGCCACGTCCAAGAGCGGCGCGGATGACGCGTCAGGCGCCGGCCGGATGCCGTGCTGGAACAGCTCGCAGTACTCGCGCACGATGCGCGCGGCCGAGCCCGCGGGCGACCGCGGCGACTCCAGGCTCTGCTCGCGCCGCAGGTCGCGCAGCAGCGCCAGACTCGACAGCTCGGCGCGCAGCGACTGCACGTGGCGCGCCAGGGTGTCCGCATACGCCTTCTGCCGCTGGCGGCACAGCCGGCTGCGCTCCGTCGACAGCGCGCGGCGCTTGGGCGGCGGCGAGGACAGCGCCAGCGCCTGCGACTGGTCCACCGTCGTGGGCGACGGCTGCCGCGCCATACTAGTCGTAATACACTGCGAAGTGACGGAAGCAATGAAGGCGATGCGCGCTCTGGTGCGTCTCTTGGCGACTGACTCGCGCTGCTCACACGCGGAAATGAGCAGCGCCGTGTTGTTGTTTCAGGAAGAGGAAGGAGGAGGGCGGGAGGACGCGCCTGGGGATTACGCCGACAGTTGGGGAGAGCAGGGCGGCTTCACCGAGAAAAGAGCTGCTCTTGCTCTCTTGGGTCGTATGTGTAGGCTTTTGTGAGGTGTGCTCGAGGGCAGAAAACGAGCGACTTGACGAGTCAGGCATGTGGAATGCGTGATCAATCAGTTGATTTTTGATTTTTGATTTGTTTTGGCATTTTATGATTAGCAATTTTATTATAAATGAATTGCATGTAATATTTTTTGTTTTACAATAAATTTACACCGATTTGAACTAAATAAATTGAACTGCTTGCAGTAAACTTTCTAAATGTATTGTGCTTTTCACGAGTTCTGCCGGTGGTTTTGTGGCGGTAAAACAATCATCTCATATCTGTAAAGGCAGCCCGTGAGGGCTTAAATCAGGCTAAAGCAAGCTGAGGTTAGGGATACAAATGATGTGTGTCAAGTTAAA
>JAADYG010000403.1:0-28850 GCA_023338115.1 Phytopythium boreale
AGCGCGGAAAAAAATGCTGCCATCGTCTCAAATACGATTTGAGGAGTATTTGGGCCGATTTTGAGCGTTGTAGAGTTCCTGTTGGCTGATTTTCGGGCCAAAATTGCGACCTCATTTACTTTTGGCCAGGACTGTATAATCCTGTGTCAACGACGTCGCGAACTCGGACTGACGTGATACCCGAATCAGATCAAATCATGGAGAATCGAAACACGCGGATTATGCCGTCCTCTTTGCCCGACGCGGGGAGGATACCGGTATGCAGAAAGCGCAAAACTAATTGAGACGAATGCGATGCAGCAAGCGAATGTCGTACAGGGACCTAATCAGCACGCGGCCTACGACCGGGTCGTCTCAATGGGCAGACGGCGCGCACGATAGTCAGCGACATCTGCAGTTGAGTCCGGGACCGCGCATCCTTGCAGAGTCAGTCGTGCGCTCGTGGACGGCTTACGTCGGAGACGGTGATCACAATATGTGCCGAGCTGGTCCTCAGTGATCACGGCACGCAGCGTAGTCACGCGGCGGAACCGCCGATCCAGATGTGCATCATTGGTTTTTACGGGTTCTGTCCGTGCGACGATCGGCAAACAACCGTGATGGCATCCGGTGTCTAGCTAGCTATACACACCATCTCGCGCTGAACGGGCTGACGGCGCAGGCAGCTCTTTCCACTCGGCTCGAGCAGTGAGCACTCGACAGCTCATTCCGGCTTTTGCCTTTCGCCGCGCACCCGATTTGTACGAAACGACGCAGTCATCACCGCAATGCTGCTCGCGCTGAAGTCTTCCGCCGTGGCGGTCATTTTCGCTTCGGTGCAGGCGCTTTCGGCCCATGCTAAGTCCGGCTCCGGATGCTCACTCAACGTCATGAGCTTTAATCTACGCACGTCACTGGCGAACGACCCGTGTCCGAGCGGCTGCTGGGAGCAGCGCAAGGAGCGCATTCGTCAGATGCTCGGCGAGTACGGGCCAGACCTCATCGGCACCCAGGAAGGCGCGCCTGACCAGATCGCGTACTTTCAGGAGGAGCTCGGCTACGACAGCATTGGTGAGTGCGCCGGTGAGTGCAAGTATAACGAGCGCGACAGCATCTTCTACCACTCCGAGCGATGGGGGCTGCTAGACAACAAGACCTACGCCCTGGTACGAGCTTACTGCACCCCATCAGACGCTCGTTCGTATGAGTCTAACTCTGCTGTGGTTGTCGCGCGATGCAACAGAGCGACACGCCCGACGTGATCCCGTCCAACACGTGGGACCTCGAGTACTTGCGCGCGGCGGTGCTCGGCCGGTTCGTCGACCGCGAGTCGGCCCGGATCGTGTGCATGCTCAACACGCACTACGACATCACCCGCGGCCAGAACCAGTCGTCCGTTCTCGTGACTAAGCTCATCGGCGACTTCTGCGAGGAGAGCGACGTCGTGTTCATGACGGGCGACCTGAATGCGCTGCCCGAGAGTGCGGCCGTCAAGTACCTGGTCGCCGAGGGTTCGGTCAATGACGAGTACACACCGCTTCCTCTGTATGACACCTTGACGGCGGCCGGTGCGGGCGGGGGCACCTGGATCGGCAGCTCGTTCAACGGCAGCATCACGGGCGGCAAGATTGACTACATTTTCACACCCGTTGACGGCCAGGCGTGCCTCCAGGGCGCCAGGATCATCAACGACACCTACGGTGGCTACTCGTGCTCGGACCACGCCGTCGTGCAGTCCAGCTTTTGCCTCGGCCCGGACTGCACTGATTGTTTGTTGTGAAGCGAGGAGAAATTGGTGCCAACGTGAAGCAAGCAGATCTCAAACTGTACCCATCCGCGCGGGCACTTCAAGCTGGAAATTAACAATAAAAACGCGAATTTTATCGTAATTTTACGTGAGTTTTCGCCAATTTTCGGCTGAAAATTCACGCTTGTACACAGAGTCGTGAAAATGGAGCTGCGCGATGCCGGCGCGCAGGTGCTCGTGCTCTCGCTGGTCTGCTTCTGCTGCCCGAGGCTCTTCAACGCGCTCTCCTCCATCGCGAGCGGGCTGGACGACCCCGCCGTCGCCTACGCGGGCAACGCCGTCGTCTGTGCGTGCTTCGCGAGCTCGAGCCTGCTCGCGTCGTCGCTCCTGGCGCGAGCGGCGCTCAGCGTGCGCTCGACCCTCGTGCTCGGCACGATCGGCTACGTCTTGTACTCCGCGTCGCTGTCCAGTCTGAGCCTGACTGAAGCACCGTCTCCGCTCGAACTACGGCTGTACTACGCGGCGTGTGTGGCGCTGGGGTCCTCTGGGCGGCGCAAGGGCTCATGATCATGAGCTACGCGACCAAACAGACGCAGGGCGAGTTCCTCAGTCGGTTCTGGGTCATTTTCAACCTCGGAACAGTCGCTGGGGGTATCATTAGCTTCCTCGTGAACATCGAGAGTGCGGACGACGCGCCGAATCGGTCCTCTCCAGCCATGTACACGGTATTTCTCGCGCTCATGTGTACCGGGTCCGTTCTCGCGGGCTGCTGCATTCTCCAGCCGGAACAAGTGGTCAAGTCTGACGGCCAAACCGTCAAATCTATTGCCTCTGCTGTTGCCTCTACAACCGATATGAGCGCTTCTTCACGAGATCTCCGGTACGGACGCCATAATGGCCGGTCACTCGCGGTCAGCAAGATCGCCGCCGTGGCGTGTCTGCTGCCGCTGTTCGCGTACAGCAACTGGTTCTACACGTACCACTCGCTCTTCAACGTGTCGGTGTTCAACGCGCGCACGAGCGGCCTGAGCTGCGCCTGCTACTGGCTCGCGCAAATGGTGGCAGCGTATTTCTCCGGCGCGAGTCTTGATGGCCATGTCAAACAATTGGACGCTGCAGGTCGCGATCTAGGGCACCAACAACCCAGGATGGAGCGACTGCGCTCGGTCAGTGAGGATGCCAATGAGGGCGTCTCGATCCAGCTGCATCACCAGCATGTTCGCATCGTCGCAACCCGCTCGTTGGCCCAACTGGCAGTGCTCGCGAACGTGATGTGGGCTATCGGGTGCTACTTCCAGGCATCGACTCTCCGCATATCGTACGGGAACCCCGAGCGGCTCGATGTGGTAGCAGATTTCTCGACCTGCATCGCCCCGTTCCTCTTGTACATAATTTACGGGTGGCATGACGCGCAGTGCCAGGTGTGGGTCTACTGGTTCTTGGGCAGCATGGCGGACCGGGATCCGGCGTTTTACGCTCAACTGGCCGGCATTTACAAGTCCGTGCAGGCCGTCAGCGCCGCTGCCTCGTGGCTCGTTGGCGCCATGGAGCTGGATCCGCTTGGTCAGCTCGCGATCAACTGGTGTCTGTGCGATGTGGCGCTAGTTGGGGCTTGGTTCTCGGTTGGAACGCTCGTCCGCGCCCTCTTTGTCTCCAAACGCCGAGAAGTCAGCGCTTCCGACGAGTTGCAGCCGCTCGTGAACTAGATTAGCAGGTGAGTTCGACTCGCGCTCTGATCATTACGGGTTCACGTTGGTTGACTTGTTGTTGCGCTTGTTGCTATCACTGACAGAGTCACAACCCACGAAGGTTTGATTCCCGACCGTGTCGATCGGATATAGGTTTCGTGGGGTGGCTAATAATACTGCCACTGCTTGAGATCTCATGTGCGTGTGAACTTGCTAATTTTACGCCCGTTTTCTTTGTCGTGCGTGACAGTTTGGTCGTCTACGGCCCACATAGCGACTGGCAGTGTCATACACCACAGCTGCACCGCGCAAGGCACTCCGTAAATGGTGCAGAGCCACTAGTCCAAGCTTCCTTCGGTCTACGCGAGGTCGGCATGCGAGCCAGCGTGAGCGGCACGGCATCTGGCCGCGGGGATGGCAGCCGGCCGTCGTCTCAAAGCGGCCGCGACCAGCTCGTGGTCGAAGCTCAGTGCATGCCACTCGCGGGCAAAATACTCCACGTTCGCGTGTACTACGTGACGGTGGGCACGCCAAGTTCAACTCCGTTGGCGGGCGCACTCTCTCCACTGCACGCGACCACCCCAGACGCCAGCGCAATAGCTACTAGCAGCGGCGGCGCGTCCCAGTCTCTCGGCTTCCGCGTCCTGGCCATCGACGAGCTGGACAATGAGTTCTCGCTCTTTGTGTCTCGTCAAAAGGCCGAGTACCTCTTCCGCTCACAGTCTCCGGCCCAGTCAGCGTCGTTTGAAGACGCGTCGGTGGCTTCTGCGCCATCGCTAGAGGCAATGGCCAACAGCATTATCGACCACATCGACATTATCGGCAACCGCCACCGCGACGTTGGCAAGCTGACCTGTCGGGAGCCGGAAGTGCACGTCGCCAAGCGCACGCGTGCCATGCTTGCGCGGGATGCTGCTTCAAAACAGAAGAACCCGCACCTGATGGCCAAGAACGACCAACGAGCCGCTCGTGCCAAGAAGACGGTGCTTCGCACGATGGAAGCAATTGCAACTGCCCAGCAACAAGACAGCGTTGCGGCCCTCGACCAAGGTGTAGTCAGCCCGCGGTCGAGACGCTCACGGAAGAGCAGCGATGAAAGCCTGCTGCATCGAATGGCGTTCTCGAACGACAAGCCCGTGTGGCGGTCCGACCTGGAGACAAACTACGAAGAGCAGCAGCAGTCTAGCGCCACGAGTGCGGCTCCAGCGAGCTCGACCGCGAATGTGAGCACAAAAAGCGCTACTGACGCTACGACGATGACATCTAGTAGTAGTGCCACGACTGTGGGCACAAGCGCCCCTCGACGCGTCATTCCGGAGCGCAAGCACAAGCACAAGGACCTGTACGAGCGGCGCGAGAAGGAGCGCAAGCAGCGGCTGCTCGTGACGCGCGCCAAGTCCTCCTCGAACATTTTAGAACCCGCGTCGCTGATTGCCACGTCACCCTCTCTGACGGCGCTTGCTGTACTGGAGAAACCTGGCGAGGAGGAAGAGCTCCCAAAGGCGCTTCCCGACCCTCACACTATTCGTGCGCGCTTCAACGCCGCAGTCCGAAACGCGTACGCCGTTCGCACGTTTCTTGGCGTCAAGTCGCCTCCGGAGACTGAGCAGTTTCTACGACGACGCACGGTTGACCACACAGAACGGCGCGTGCTTAAAGGCAACGACTCGTTCAGCGCGTTCCCTGGTATGGGGGTAGAGATTACCCACGAGCGACCCGAGTTCCGAGGCGGTGTCGATGAGGATGACCCGTTGCTCCAGGAGAAGCTGCGTATCTTGACCCAGACCGCACGGCGCAATTCGTTCGTCCGGGACAAGGACGGTAACCTGATACGCAGATCAAACAGCAGTCGCGGCGGCAGCGCCCGCCGACTAAGCTCTTTTGGAGTGGAGCCGCTCGTTCCTCTGGTGGCGTCATCGTCCGCTCCTGTACTCGGTGCAGCCGTTAATGCGGATATTGGCATCAACAGCGACGTTATCGGTCATGATGATGAGCAGGGGCAAGTCGCAGAGGCTCTTCATGACGACAAGAACATGCAAGTGGCGAGTCAGCACAAGGAGTGGCTTACAGAGATGCAACCACAAGCTGCTTCAACTACAAGCGACGCGAGGGAAGCAATCTTGGTGGAGAACGAGCCCGCGGACCACCAATCCGTCCTTGAGACTTCCACGTCCACTTTACCTCAGCCAAGTTCATCAGAGAAGGCAGCAGACGAGGAAGGCTGTGAAGTTGGCAACATAGCAGGCGAAGCCGCAAGCACCGCCGATCCTGAGATTACTTTCGAGCCTGATTTAAACCCTCAAAGTGCCGCACTCGACCCGGAACAGGAACACCTCAGTAAAGAGGCTGATCTGCCCCTGCTGCCGGCCGATGATCCAGATGCAGCGGTTGCAACAGCAGCATTGGCGATTCGGACTGAGACATACACAGCAGCAGTCCAAGACAGCGCGCCTTCAGCGATTCCTCGACGAAGCTCAACATCGTCCCCCCATCGCTACTTCTCGCCGCCAAACGTGCTGGAATGCGACGGTTTCTGCGGAAGCTGAAGCGCCCAACGCGCGGCATGACCCCGAACCAGCAGAGGCGCAACTTCGAGCGGGTGATCCGGGTAACGTGGCCGCGTCTGACGACCAATCTGTCCAGCAACCTCGTCCGCGGCCAAAGAGTGCTGGTGGTACGACCTCAACCAGGTCCGATCTCCAACGCGCAGAAGAATCCAGCTTGTCGCCGCCAAATCCAACGGCAGCTGAAAATCCCGTTCATGAAAGCGCTGGTGAAGATGCACCACTGTCAGATGCTCTAGTCTCGAAGCAGGTTGGTGGTGATGGCGCGAGCGATCAAGAAAAAGCGACGAGCGCCGTGGCGATAGAGCTTCCATCCCAATGCTTGTCTGCCCGTGAGCCAAGACGACAGTCAACCATCGACATTTCGGCATCGGATACTCCGACGCTTGATCCGAGCGTGGTTACCGTCGCTGAGAGCGAGACGAGTACGCGTTTGAGCTCTAGCGACCTAGAAAACAAGTCGGTGCCTCCAGCGATAGCTCTTCAAATCGCTGAAGAGCCAGCGAGCAGTACGCATTTGGATGAGGACGTAACACCCTTGGGTAAAACGCGCGACAGCCTGGTAGCAACTCCGACCGACAAGGAAGCCCCAAGGAACAACGTGACGCTAGAGAGCACGGACCAGGTTGCTCGTTCCCGGCATGAAGTTGTCGACCGGGTCGTCAACGATAGCGCCCCCGACGGAACGGATGGCGGCGCAGTTGCTCCCGATGAGGAAACAGAGATCAAGCAAGTGAGTTTCGAGGACATGACGCATGGTGGCAGTGTGATGACACATCGTGGGTCCGTATCGGACGAACAAGTGTCTGCAATCGCTGCTGCCGCATCAGCCGCTGTTATTGCTGCCGCAACACAAACCAGCTCACAAACCAGCTCACAAACCAGCAACAAAGGCAGCAGTCCCCCGTCCAGCAATCGTCCACATCCCGTCGAGAATCGCAGCAACACAACCAGCGACAGCAGCACAAACCCCAAAGGCTCGAGTAAGACGTATTCGGCATCCCCAAGTTCATCGCAGAGGGGAGGGCCGGCGCTGCCTCGGGACTCCCGCAATTCACCAGGTAAGCGACGACCCAGTGTAATCCGCCAGCAACCTGGCCAGGCGCTGACGGATGCCAAGCCGGTATCACGCCGCAAAAGTGTGGTGAAAGGCGCGTTCCCGGTGCTGCCTGATTTATCTGATCCAGGTTCTCTCGTATTGCTTGGAAAGGGCGTTGACTCCAACAATAGTAGCGGAAGCAGCAGTGGCGCTGGGCCTCACGAAGACGCTCCCTTATCGAGCGGAGGCAGCGGTCACAAGCCAACGAAGAGCAAGCGTCGGCGATCGGTAAACAAGAACCTCGCCCTGGTTCCGTCATCATACCACAAAACGTGGAGCAAGTGGGACAACGGGCGGGGCATCGTCGAGAAGATCAGCTGCTTGCAACTCGAGGAGCAAGTGCTTGCGGGCCTGCAGACCGAAGGCACTCTCATCAAGCTCGGACTGCGTTATGCACGGTGGTCAGGGACAAGTCTTGCCGCGATTCTGCTCCTCGAGCACGCAGCGGCACTGCACGAGAGTGCGCCGCGCACGCACGAGTTTTGGAACAGCATGGGCAACGCGCACTTGGACATCTTCCTGCGCAACCGAAAGTTCCTGCCGGCGGCGGGCTTCCACTTGGAGCGGTGCGTCAAGTCGCTCACGCGGGCGTTAGCATTCATGGAGAGCATGGCAGACCCGCAACTGCTGCTGCGGTTCGCACTCTGTCTGTTCTGGCACCCTGAGCACGGACATCTCGAGCGTGCAGACGAGATCTTCCGCCAGCTCTTCACCAAGTTCGCGAGCTTCTGCGACAAAGACCGCGTGAACCTACTCTTCCTGCATTTCCAGGTCCTTCACCGCCTGAAGATGTTCGCTGAAGCGTGCGAGCGCATCGACAAGATCATTGCGCTCGCGACCTCGACTGCTGCCTTAGTTGCTGCTGATACCAAGTCTGCTCCTCGACCACGTCCGTTGTCGACGGTCGACGAGTCATCAGCTTTGCCGCCCGCGTACGAGCTGGCGGACTACTGGATGATGAAGATGCAGTGCCAGCAAGCTAGCAGTGACTACGTGCAGGCCACCGCCACGTTCTCGCGCGTGGTTGGCGCCAAGGGTTTCGTGCAGGACGGCAATCTGACGGACAAGCAATACCTGGAGCTTTGGCTTGGCGTTGCGGAGAAGTGTTTTACTTCGAGGACTACGCACTCGCGGCCGAGTACTACCCAGTGGCACTCAACTTTGCCAAGGAGTCGCAGTTGCTCGCTGCAATCCACTACAAGCTAGGCTTGTGCTTCCAGGCGCTGGGTGACAGCCAGCGGTGTGTCGCCGAGTACAAACGCGCGCGCAACATGAACCGCCACGTGCGTCCGCCGGTCTCTCTGACGGAGCTGCGAGGCAGCTACGACGACCAATTTGCGTTGCTGCTGGAGAAATCGGTGCGCCAGGTCATCGAGGAAGTGCGAGTCAACCTGTACGACCGCGCAGTCCGGCAGCTGCAACGTGTGTTTCGCCGTAAGTACCAAGCACCGTCGAGCGGGACCTCGGCGTCGGACGTTGCACCTGAGGTGAAGATGCCGTCAATCGTCCCGCGGAAGCTGAGTCGACCACTCTCTCGCTCTCGGCTCATTTCAGGATCGCCTCAAGCGTTAGATACTACTGGTTCCGCCGGTCCGAATGCTTCAACGGAAGCCACCGTCCCCGATGCATGTGAGCCGGTGGTAGTGCTGGAAGAGACCGAAGTGGACGTCGCTGCGAGGCGGCAAGCAGAGTTTGAAGTGAGGAAGCAGGCAGCCTTGGACCAGATGAAGAACCTACGCTCTGCTCCGTTCGACGACGTCCACCCGCCAGGTCTTTCGCCCAAGTCGACGCGCATTATCCGCGGGACGACGCAAAGCGAGCTGTTGTCACCCGAGAAGGATCGGCCAGAGGTTCGTCGCCTGCGGCCCATGGCAACATTTAACCAGGTAAGTGTATGCGTGAGGACGAACAGCGTCTTGGCGTTACCGGGTCGACTGATAGCTTGGTTGTGATCGATTTATGTGAATGACAATCCAGCTCGGCTACTTGCCGTCGACCGCTCCTTGTGTCGAGCACTGGGAGAAGCTGCTCGCGCTTGCAACAGACCTGTTCCCGACACGTCGCTGTGTCACGCGCTCGACATGCGCAATCCGCGCCGTGCTGCCTCGCGTCAGCGACGAGGTTGCGTTCTGCGCACTCGCCGACGCGCTTGGTGAAGTGGACAGTGCGGTCGAGCGGCTACGCAACTCGTCCTACGAGCGCGAGCTGTCGTTCATGTGCTCTGTCATCGACGTGGATAGGATGCTGGAGCAGGCGCTGCCGGTACGGCTGCCCTCGATCTCGTCGCCCTCGCGATCGACTGAGTCGCCAACAGCTTGGGCCCAGAGCGACGCTGGGCGATTGGCAAAGTCCCCGCTGGCATCGCCCTATTCCCCTTCGCTGCACGCCAAACGCTCGCGTCCGTCGAGTCCACAGGCCTCTCCACGTCCCATACGCCTCGAGCAAATGCTCGAGATGCAGTTCCAGCAGCATCTGCAGGTGAAAGCTCAGGGCATTGCAAACGCGACGGCGAACGCGACGCAAGAGGCGAGCGAGACGCGGTCGCTGCACGAAGAGTTCGTCGTTCTGCGCGACTTCCGCCAGGTGAACGCGACGCTGGTGGCCTCGCAGAATCCGTTTGGGCTGAAGAAGCCGTCCAGTTGATGCAACGGCGAGAAGCTAAGCACACAACACAACTTTGCCTGACGCGTCGTTCGTTCAAGGTGCAACGGAACCACGCGCCGCGGCCATTGATAACGAGAAAGCGCCGATGTGAAGAAAAAATTAACATGAGACGTGGGTTACGAGGCTACCACTCCCGACACCGAGCTCTGGACGACGTGACACATTTGGGCAGGTTCGTGTCGTGTATTTCGTTCGTTGCACAGGTGTCCTTGCCGTCGAGAAGCCCGCGCCGCGCTCGATCGGATCGGCACTCTACTTGAGCTTGGTCGCGACCTTGTGGATCATGTC
This sequence comes from Phytopythium boreale, assembly GCA_023338115.1. NCBI lineage: Eukaryota > Oomycota > Peronosporomycetes > Pythiales > Pythiaceae > Phytopythium > Phytopythium boreale. Next base: position 10,030 of record JAADYG010000403.1, read on the forward strand.
CACGATGAGCGGGAAGAACGCCGACACACTGTCGTTGATTAGGCCGAGGAAGAACTGCTCCGCCTGCTCGTCCGTCAGATCCAGGCGGAACTTCTCCTCCACTTTCTGCAGCGTCGTGGTCGGGTCGCTCGACAGCTCCTCGATGCCCGCATCGGCCATCAGGTTCAACAGGTTCAGGATCAAATCGGCGCTCTTGCGCAGCCAGTTGTACGCCTGGCAGCAGTACGTCGTGAACTTCATGTAGTGGTCGCTCGCTGGGCCGCCCATGCCTTCAACCATCTCCTTGGTCAGCTTGAACGGCGGCGGGTACGGCTTCGGGTCGGCGCCGAAGATGTAGCCGAAGTCGATGTGGAACATGTGGCCCTGCGTCTTCATCATCAGGTTGTCCAAGTGGCGATCGCCAATGCCCAGCAAGTACGTCAGCACGCAGTAGCCTGCGACTGACTTGACATACGTGTTAAGCGCCTCCGGCGCGACGCCAAACTCGGCGTTCGGGTCCGGATTGTGCCTCCGGAGGAAGTTCATGATCTGGGGCGACTCGAAGTGCGATACGACGTACGAGACCGGGTACGAGTCCTGCACAAACTCCATCAAGCCATCGTTCGCGCCGGTCGCGAGGATGCGGTACGGCGTCAGCTTCAGATCCAGGTTCACCTTCTTCAACAGTCGGTCCATCAAGATGAACATTTGCATGATGAGCTGGTCCTGGCGCAGGTCGTCGCCGTTCTTGACCATGAACTTGTACATCGGTCCTTCTTTCGCGCGGTGCAAGAAGTTGATCATCCTCGTAGACATCGAGTCGCGTAGAATGCTCGAGTCACTTCCTCCAAACATCAGCGACTGCGTTAAGCTCTGCTGCTGCTGCTGGGAAGGATCAGTGGCGCCCGAGTCATTCAAGTGTGGCGGTACTCCATGGTGGTGCTCGGTCGGAAGGACCATCGTCTGAAACTGGAGAACGGCCGGGTACATGGCACTCTTGAACATCTTCGCCGACGACGGCACGATGCCACTCAGGTTCACGGTCGGATCCAGCGGAAGACGGACGATCGTTCCCTTTGTCCACGAGTACTGCTTCAGGAACTGCCGTAACTTCTCTTCCTTCTGGTCCTTCTTGCCCTTCTCCTCGCGGGCGCGGTTGTGGATCGCCAAGATGTGCTTCATGAACTCCTGCTGCTGCATGAGCATATCGTAGACCGCTTTCTTTTCCTCGTCGCGCTTCATTTCCTCCAGCATTTGGTTCAGCACGACGCTGAAGATCTCCGAGTCGCTCGACTGGTCGCTCGACTCCACCTTCAGGTACCAATAGAAGAAGTTGGCCATCTGGAAGTTCGTACTCGAGCGCTGGATCAAGAAGCGCGCGAGAGGACCCAGCTTCTCATTTGTCAGCGACCCATCGACGCTGCTGGTGTCGTCTGTTTCTCCACGGAATGACGGCGGCATTGTCGCTGGGCCGGGCGTCTCGTAACGAAGCGCTTGCACCAACTGAAGCAAAAAGTCCAGCAAGTCCTCGTTCTTGGCCCGCGCAAGTGTCGACACGGCGAAGTTGCGGACGATTTCGTGCTTGAACTCCTTCTCTCGGCCGAGGAGCTTCAGCGCGTCGGCGATATCGATCTCACACCACTGGTGCAGCAAGTCCGTCGCCTGCTTGACCTCCATCTCGTCCTTCCAGTCCACCGAGAGCAGAAACTTCACGAGCGCCTTCTTGTTGTCGGTGAGCGTGTACCGGAACTTCCACAGCAGGTCCTTGTCCTCGTTCTTGAGGTTGTCCGTCGGCGTGACCAGGAGTTGCTCGATGCGGGCTTTTTCGTCTCGGCTTGGCTTGAGGTTCGGGTCAATCGACCCGCGCAAAATGTCACGCGCCAGGCGGCGGTACTTGCGCTCGGCGGGGTTGTCTTCGTTGAGGTCCGGGTCCCACACAGACACTAGGCCAGACCCGTCTCTGGACGAGGGCGGCTGTGGGGGCGCCGACAAGTCGTAGGTGCCGCTGAATGTGTACGAATCACCGTATGCTCCTTGTGACGCGGTCGTCGTGGTTGAAGCGCCGCTGTACTGGTTCAATCGGCGCACCCCCATGTCGGCGGCGTACGATGACGTCAAGTTGCGCTGTGAGTACGGCTCCTCTTCGTACACGACGACGTCTCCGAAGTAGGGCATCTCGATCCACAGTAGCGGGTCCTCGCGGTACGAGCAGAACGGTCCGAGCGGGTCCTTCTTGCCGGGCGGCTCGCTTCCGCGGCGGATCCTCGCAATGCGTCGGTCCGTCACGCTGTCCATCCACTCGTTACGCGTAATCTCCTTGCGCTCGTACTTCTCGCGGAGCTTGTCGAGGCGGAAACATTCCTGGCGGATCCACTCGTCGTCGATCTCGGACGGCGTCGTCGTGTACGGCGACGTGTCGGCCTCGATGCCTTCCCAAATCCGCAGGCACTGGATCCCGTCGCGCAGCACGCCCTGCTTGGAGAAGAACGAGAGCGTCGTCCCGCCGACTGGGACCCAGCCGACGCCCCAGATCGTGATGGAGAGCAGCGAGTTGCGCGACAGGTCGCGGTACCGCACCGGGAAAGACACCCACTCGTTCCAGTAAATGGTCGACTCGCTGCACTTGGTCGGGCTCTTCGAGCTGCTCAGATCGTACAGAGCCAAGCACACGCGTCGGTTATTCCGGCTTCACCACAAAGAAGACAGCAGGAGCGCCCGCACCTGATCACCATGGGGTGCAGCGGCAGCCCGTCCGAGAAGATCTGCGCCGTGATAAACATCTCGCTAACGGACGAGTTTCGGAAGTCGGATGACGTCCCGGAGAGCTGCTCGAGCCCGCATCCCGGCGGCGCGCTGTCTGCTTTCGGCGCGGGCGTCTGGCCGTCGCCGTCGGTCGAGCCGTTCGTGTTCCCGCTGGCACTGCGGTCTCCGCTGACGTGCCCGATGATCGGCGCGAGCTCCACCAACGAGATTTTGATGGAGATGTTGGTGCTCACGCCGCTGCTCAGGTAGTAGCGGTACTCCTTCAGCCGGTTCGACATCATGGCCATCGTCGCGGGCGTTCGGCGTCGCCCGCCTTCTCCCTTGTGTGCTTGTGTAGAGCTACAGTGCGACGCTGGGTTGAGAACGCGGTCCTTCTAAATTAATAACCCAAAAAGACAAACATTTTGGTAAAGGTCCGTTTGGTCGCACTTTACCGAATGAATACTGTACAGTGGTTTAGAGTCGAGTACAGTACTGTAGATAACGTCTAATCTTGTGGTCGGATGCTCGTCCAACTGCTTGCAAAGTTCAAGTCAATTTGCTTTTTCCACTTGTCGTTTTGGTGGAAATGCGCGGCACATCGCAATTGCAAGACCATAACGTGAGCCAGAACCAGATTGAAGCGAGGCGTTTCTTAGGTTGTGAGGCGTTAAGAGATGCAAAAATGGAGATGCACGAGCGCCTAGGAACGCAAAAACCGACTTTATACACTACAATCTGGGTGGGATAAAATTAAAGACCGAGCGCCAACCGCGCCGAGCGAGAGAGCGAATGAGAGGAGGAATACAACCAAAGTCTCTCCTGATGGATGGTCCGCTGGCGTGTTGCTTGCTCCCCGCCCGCGTCACATCACGTCGCATCGCGTCAGTCTCTCCCACTCCACTCCATTCCGTGCTCACCGAGCAGGCTCGGTCTTTGTCAGCCTCCACCACGGGGCGCCGACTCCGCCTTACTCCGCCAAGGAATCTAGTTTCGCCTCCATGCGCGCCATTGCCGTCGCGAGCTTGTCGATATCCTGCGTGTGCTGGCTCAGCGTGTGGAACATGGCGCCCTGCTGTGTAGCTAACTGCTGCTGGGTCTCCGTCGTGCGGCACAGGAGGTCCATCAGCATCGTCTCCATCTTCGGGCCCGCCGTCACCTGTCCATCTCCTACGTTGGCAGCCACGAGGTCCTGCGACTGCGCTTGCATCACCGGCGCAGCCACCACTTGGTTGGCAATGCCGATTCCCGATCCGCGCAGAGGCTCGGCCGGACGCGGCGCCGCCTGCACGGGCTCGGCCTCGACGCTGTCGATCGGCGTCGCCACCGCGTTCTTGCGGTCCTCAAGGTTCTTCATCGCTACGTTCGACAGCTTCTCGAGCGTCGCAATGTCGCACGAGTTGCGCGGCTGCGTGTCAAACACAAACACCGTGCCCAGGATGTGGCCCGTGGGGGTGCAGATCGGGGCGCCGGCGTAAAAGCGGATCTTGGCCGCGCCCGTCACCAGTGGGTTCTTGGCGAAGCGCTTGTCAAGCAGCGTGTCCATGACCACCATTGGCTCCTTCGACATGATGGCGTGAGCGCAGAACGACACCGACCGAGGCACCTCATTCTGCGCCAGGCCGACGCTCGCCTTGAACCACTCGCGGTCCTCGTCCAGCAGACTGACAGCCGCGATGGGGCTCTTGAGCGCGTTGCTGGCCAGGTCGCAAATAATGTCGAACACGTCCTCGCTCGGCGTGTCCATGATGTCGAAGCTGCGCAGCACCTCGAGACGCTCGCCCTCGCCCGCCACGACGGGCGGCTTGGGCCACGGGTGGTCCCAGTTAAAGTCGAGCGGGTAGTCGAACTCGGGCTGGTGGAAGTCCCGCGTGAAATGCGTCAGGTCACCTTCCGAGTTGCCCGTGGGCGAGTGGAAGTTCTTCGTGTCCCAAGTCTGCTCCTCACGCGGCGGGGGTGAGGACGAAGACGCGGTCGGCACGGGCGCCGCCTGCGGGTTCGCCTGGCCGTTGGCGTGCGACAGGATGCACGACATGCACACGCGCACGAGCGAGCGGCCGATGACCGGGAGCTCAGCCTCCTTCTTCAGCGTGCAGTTACCGCACACGACCTCACCGCACTATGACAGGCATAACACAGCAACACACTTGGGTCAGTCACCTTATATGAGGACCAAGAAGTCAACGCATGCGCTTGGCTCACCTTGCGGCAGTGATGCTTTCGCCGGAAGCGCGTGAAGTTGCGCGTGCACACGTGACACCGGTAGCGCTCCGTGTCCAGCACCCAGTCGTCCTGGTGGCGCAGCTGGTCGATCGTGAGCACGTCGTTGCCGCCCATGGAGGCCGCCTTGAGGTTCTTCCGCGACATGATCACTGCTGGGGAGTCTCGGGTCGCTCAGGGGAGTAAAGAAATCTGCACGTCAGCACAAGCGCGTTCGTTAGTGCCGATCTCTTCGTCGTATCGGCATTCGTCGCCCCCTCACATGAGCCCCCGTCGGTCTTCCAGTCGGACGACAAGTGACCGACCAAAAGGGGGGAGCGCCAGTCAGCGCCGGGGCGACAGGGGGAACGACCCACAGTGGAAAGAGCATACTTACGAGACAAGAGGTCGCGGCCGAACTAGCGAGGGCGGCGCGCGCGGCAGACTCGGCTCGGGGGCGGTGCTGCAAGTGGCGGGCGCGGTAGCTCGCGCGCGGGGCTGATCGATCGATAGCTCGGTGGTGGAAGGGGGGCGTTCCTTTCTCGCTGCTGCTTTCGTCCGTCCGCCACGTCGGCCGTCCAAAGTCCGGGAGTGTAGGGAAGCCGGCGGGCGAGGGTTTCTTTGTCGCCCACCCGAAGGGGAGGGAGGAAGAGAGGGGGAGGAGGAAAAAAACCTAACTTTTTGGTTTTCCATAGAGAGAGAGAGAGAGACAAAGGTTAAACGTGCGGAGAGAAGAGCCACGACCAGCCGCCTGTCGACTGCTCGCGGTCGTCGTGACGTCGCGCAAAGGGGCAGAAACGAGACAGGGGGTGAACCGAACCTTTCGCCGCAGACTTTTACTGGAGCAAGTGCGCGCTGACTGCTTGTGTGGAGGCTCAAAGTTCGAGGCAAACAACAGGCGGCAGCCTCTACGCGACGGTCACCTTGCGAAGTGGGCTACGGCGGCGGGGGACTGGGGACAGAGGCGAACACCAGCGTCGAAGAAGCGATGAGTGTTTTCCTATTTATGGCGGTGGCGGTCGGAGTTGAGAAAGGAGAACAGCCGACTTGACCTAGCTGACTGTCCTCCCAATAGGAGTGCGATAAGTCGCCTAAGTATTGAGCATTTAAATTGTATAAGATATTAGATCCCGCTTCGCTTTCCAACTGCAATTTCAGGGAAGAAAAATCAAAATTATATTTTCTACTTATTATAAGAGGTTCTGCAATATGTATTCAACGATTGACTTTCAGCAATGGGGCGAGGCGACGTTGTTTCCTATCGGAGGGTAGGGTCGCCGTTGTCGAGTTGTGTGCGCGGGATTCGGAGGCTCACTTCAGCTACTAACTGTTAAATGTTCAATAGGCCGGTCCCTGCAATTGCACCAAATTGGAAGGCCTCTGCAGATTAGGTACAATACCAGAATTTCGACCAAAATAACTAGAAGATGTAAAATTAGGTAGGCATGGCAGAGCGAAATTAGGTACACTGAGTAAAAATGAAGCAGCAAGGCCAAAAATCCTGAATAGGCTCGCAAATTATACTAGCTTCAGTATGCAACCTCAAGGAAAGCTGCCCACTAAATCCGCCAGAGCGATCAACTGCTCCGCATGAAGCTGCCCTTCCATTGTACGGTTGCTTAGCGAGCCACGGGTGACATTTTTTACTTCTTTCTGAAACTCGACAAGCCCATCGAGCTGCATAAGCAATTTCCAAGAACGACTTTGCGATGTCGGTCGGTCCATGTCGACCCCGGACTCGACAATCGATGGCGCAACGGCTGGCGACCCCACAGCCCAAGTTTTGGCTTGGCTGTCGCAGCTGCTCTTCCGTGCACTGCCGTCATCACATTCCCCCGCTCGCTAACGATTTCCTTCGGCGGTCTGTGGTGTCGGGTGACACTGCTGAAAAACACCCAAGCCGAGTCAACGGCGGTCGTCAACGTATCCGTGGCCGTGTACTTGGCACGCTCCATCAACCGACACACGGTCACCATGATCACGTCGAAGCCGTTGGAGACCGGTAGTCCGTTGATTCAGTCAACCGAGACCGACTCCTATGGTTCCTCGGGCACGGGCAGCGGCATCATCCCGCCGTTCTTCCGAGCACTGCTCGTCTTGTACCGCTGACACATTTCGCAGCTGTGAACGTATGCTCGCACGTCTCGGTCGAGCGATGGCCAGAAATACCTGTGGTGTAGCGCGCTGGGGAAATTCCCGACCGCAACTCACTCACCGCCCTTCGCCGCGCTCAGAGGAGGAGTCACTCCTCGTCCAAAGGTAGATCTCTCGCGGAGCGAGGGACCCTCACGTTGTGTACCCACGCGGGGGCACGGATCTCCGTCTTGCGGAAACTTCGGAGGTGGAGATCGGGGTTCGAAGCAGAGGAAATCCGGTACTTGGCGTGCACCGGAGGTGTCCGAGCCAGGATGGGCTTCTGTCTCGAACGGGTTGGGGCGAGGTCTTGGTGTCGACTTCGGTTGGCGTGTCCGGCTGCGCAGCGGGACTGCCGCAAAGCAATGTCCAATATGTTCTTCCTTTCCGTGTAGCTTTAACGTGGCCACCCTGAGGCGCACGGTGTTGAGGGGGTTGACTGCACGAACCGTGTGTAAGGCGGTCGCAACGACGATGGCCGTAGATTTACGCTGAACGGAGGATATCCGAGGAGCCAGAAGACCAAAGACTTGTGCGTGAGAACGAATATTCATGAGTGATTATCTTCCTAACCCTTCCCTGCGTCTTCCCCTGTCGTCAAACTGGCTCCTTGCCACGTGTCAGACACTCCCGACCACCAACCTACTCGAACAATCTTCGGGCAACATCTACGCTTCGCACTTACCACCGCTAGGTTCGCGGGTCGCCAAAGTGTGCTTGAACTCGTATGCGATCTCGGAGATCTCGGAGATCTTGGAGACCTCGGAGATCTCGGAAATCTCGGGGGATCTCGGGAGATCCGGATCTCTAATCTCCGGCGATCTCTCGTGGTCTGCGTCTGCCTACGTCATCGCTGATGGTTGCACTTCGTGATGACTTGAGATATCTGGTCCCGGACCAGCACGACTTCTCGACCAGCGCGACCTTCACATTCTTCGTATACAAGACCGGCCACCGTAGCTTCAAGGATCGCGGTTCTCGTCGCTTTTCGCCCTGCCATCCGCGCTTTTTCTCGGCCCGCTTCACCACATACCATCGTTGTACACTCAGCGCCGCTCGTCGCGCGCGCGCCTGGATGTGCCACAGTCAGGCCATCGTGACCTTCCGTCATGATCTAGACTCGCAGACGAGCATTGGCCGGCACACAGAGGCGCAAGACTGCGTCCTCAGTACGTAATACACCAACTCGTGGCGCACTATCCCCTCACCAATGCCCAGCGTGGCCGTGCCGCGGCGCATCTTGGACGATCACGTGAAGAGCGGCGCGTACAGCGGTTCATTGTGGCCCTTCGTGTACTTGCGGCGCGTACTGCCGTCCAAGAACACCGTCGAAGTGACAAAGTATGTCGTGGACATTGACACCTGCTCCACCCTATTATATTCTTTGGCTTGGACGACGGGCGGCTTATCTGCGACGTGCTGCTGTCGAACACCGACCGGCGCGCGGATCCCCTCCCCGCCAGAAGCCTCGCCGTCCAGCAAAAGGTGCAAGTAAGACAGCGACAGGCCGTGCAGGCGCTCGAGTGCTGCGCTGCATGCCGCTCGAACTCCCCTGGGTGCATCACATATGGCGCAGCACTCGTGCACGCGGAAGGTGTTCACGTCCAGAGGTATACTAGCAAATGAATCGCTTGTCGAAGTCGGGCAGTCGCATCACCGACTCCTGCTGGAGCACTGCCTCCAACGCGAGGAAGGCGTGCTCCTCTGTGTCAGTCGATTGCCACGCCGTGTCCTTCTTCAGGAGTGACTTCAGCGGCGTGGCCAACTCGGCGAAGATGAACTTCCAGTAGTAGCCGGCTAAACCCAGAAACCTGTGTAATTCCGTGACGGTAGTAGGTCGTGGCCACTACTCGATCACCACTGTCTTCCGTTTGTACATGTGCAACGCCGAGCTCGATACCGAGGAAGTGCACCTCGTGTTGTCCAAATGCGCACTTGTCCAGCCATGCATAAAGGCGTTCGGCCCGAAGGACGTCGAATACCGCGCGCAGGTGCTTTACGTGCTCTTCTTCAGTGTTCGAGAATATGCACAAGTCGTCCAGGTACACGACGACGAATGGAAGCCGGCTAAACAGCAAGCGCATCAGCGAGACAAGATGCTGGGCATGCCGCTCAAGCCCATCGGTGCGACGCACCAATGGTACGTCTCAGTGGCCGTCCGGAAGGCAGTGTACTGTTTGCTCGTGGGCCTGACCGGCATATATAGTGGTACCCTTGCGCTAGGTCGATGATGCTGAAGATCTTACATCCTTGCATCCGGTCGAACAACTCGTCGATCCGCGGCTGCGGAATCTTCGGGATGTCCGTCTGAGAATTCACGCATCGGTAATCAAGTGCCCACCGGATGGACGCGTCCGAGTTTCCCGACTTGATCCACTCCGCTCGAGTCTGGACCTGCCCGTCACTGGGTCCTTCTTGGGTACTCCGAAGATATTGGAGACTCACGGCGAGTCGGATACCTCGATCCAGCCTTTTTTGCAGCAGTTCCTAACGAACTTGTCCAGTGCGAGCTGTTTCGTCCGCGACAAGCGAAATGGCGGTCGGGTTGACGGGCGTGCGTCCGTCTTCATGTTCAACTCGAACTCGATATTGCGTCGTGGTGGCAGCGCATCCGGTAACATGGACGGGAAGCAGTCACTGCACTCGCTGATGAGTGGCGCCACGAACGCTGGCAATTTCGCTGGCTGGCCAGCGCCACTGATCTTGACGCGACACACCTCCAGGTACTCGTCCGTCTTCAACTTGTTGCGGAACTCAGTGTTCATTACCTGCACCGCACTGCACGTCTGCCGATCGGACACCCGGCGAAGCCAATCACGTGTTATGTCTGGCTGAGTCAGAGTAATGACGTGAGCGCGCCAGATGATCTTCGGATTGTACACCGTAAACTATGGTTTACCCAGGATAGCATCGTGAGTCGACGGCAACTCGTACTCGGAGAACCGCACACTGGAGAAGCCGTAGTCGTCGAACTGGATGTCCGCAACGACCTCGTTGATTCACTTGTTACCCGTCGAGGTGCCGTCAAAGCGCTCGATCGTCACCTGCTTCCGCGTTACGACGTCAGACGACAGCCCGGCGCAGATCATGTTGTGGTTGGCGCCGCTGTCGAACATGATCGCCATCGCCTTGTCTTTGACGGCTCCGCGGATACAACCCGTGCGTATTGCTGTTCAGCCCGAGCATGGCAGCATTGATCGTCATCTGATCGTACACGACCTCGCGCGGGACCAACTTGTCGGTTTCCCGCTCTGCACAATGGCTCTGCTGCATACGCTGGTTACGCCCGCGGTATCCATTGTCGCGAGGTGCCTCGCGCGCAGCTCTGCTGAGGCCGCGATCCGTTTAACACCCGCTGGCGATACTCGCGCTATTTATGCCCCGCCTTCTTGAATGGGAAGCAAAGGCTCACTCGGCAGCAGTCTTGTCGCGGTAGATCTTGCGCGTTCCCGATTTCCATTGGCTCGGGACTCGAGTAACACGGCTGGTTGAACGGGTTATGGAACGGGTTACGCTTACCTCGCATCCCCTTGTCGCCCGGGTGCGTCTGCTCGTACTCCATCGCGACCGACATGACATTGTAACCGGACGAGGCTTTACGCTCGGTTATTTAGGCTTACACAGGCGCTGTGTGAGGAAGCGAGACTCTTTATGTAATCTGTACGAATTACGTACAGATTTACAGTAAAAAAGGCTTTTAACTTTGGCGCAAATTGAGAACTGTATTGACGATTTTAGCATCCCGTCTGGCGGTGCCAGACGGGTGCAAGGTCCCCAATCTCTACTAATCTATATATGCATTCTGGAAGGCGCTCACGAATGGTCGTGAGCGCCCCAAGCGAAAGAACAACTCTGATTGGTAGAAATCAGAGACTTTCTACCAATAGGAAAACTGGAAAGGGGGCGGGCAGTCAATGGGTGGCTGTCCGCACTAAAACAAGGACTAGTGTGGCGTACACTAATCCTGTCAGGGACCGGACCGAGCGTAGTGTGCGAACACTACATTCAACGGTACAGCGCTGTGCTGTACCGGACAGCGTACCCCGGGTACGCTGCGTGTAACCCTGTTACAGACATAGCCTGCGACAGGGTCGCACACCAACGGTACTGCACTTCCTCGCGCGTGGCTGAGACTAGCCCGCGGAAGAACTGTGCAGCCTTGTCGATCTCAGCCATCGGTTCCACCTGGCTGATCAAGCGCCGGTACTTGGTAATGTAGTCGGCCAAGTTCGTGCACTCGCGCTGCTTCAGCTCGTACAGGGCGTCGCGTAGGTGTTCTTGCAGATCCGATGGTATGAACTCGGCTCGAAGTGCTACTTACAGCTCTAGTGTGTCGTGGATCTGCGTCTGAATCGTTATGAACATGAAGCTGCTTGGCCGCGCAGGTTCGATATCATCATCGCCAGGACGCGTCGCTGGTTCTCAGGTCGGTCATCGGCGATATTCTTCGCCTCAAAGAACAGCCGTGCTTGGTCGAGGAACAGCGACAGCAACTCCCCAATGTTGCCCGAGTAATGGGGTATCAAGATACCCTCGACCCGCTTCTCGCCTTCAAGCTTTTGCACCAGGCATCTCATCATTACCTGCTGCTCGCCCAGTAGCTGCATCACGTTCGTCATCAGCTCGCTCATTTGCCCCGTGGTCGAGGTCTCAACCGCGATCGGAATCTCCTCCATGGCCAGTATTTGTACGGTACGATGGTCGGTCAGTTGTCAGTGGGTGGAGGCAGCGGAGCTCCACGAGAAGGCTCGACGGCACGTCTCTCTCGGACTTGCTCCTGGTGGTCAACTCGGCGGTTCCTCGGCGCCCTACACGGCGCAACTCCGGCGGTACTCTTTGTCCGCTTTGGCCACGGTCTAATGGCCAACAAGTACTACCAAATGTGGGGCCTTGACGGACTGGGTGGACTTGATGAGCTTGGTCAAGTAAGAAGGAGCAGGCAAGTCGAAGGGTGCGGCGGTGTTGATGGAGGAGGTGAGGCACTTGAGTAGTTGACGGGAAGTCGGAAAGTGAGAGCGTGTTTGGTGATGCAAGTCGAGGGAAAGCCAACTAAGACCCTGACTAGTAACGAAGTATGAATCTCGATATGTATGCCACGAACTATGGCTCGTGCTCCTTGGCAGGAGGGCAATCCACATCTTCGCGCTGGTCCCATGGAGAGTTTGTATGTTAAACTCGCCACTCGATGTCGGTCGGTCCATGTCGACCCCAGACTCGACAATCGATGGTGCGACGGCTGGCGAGCCCACAGCCCAAGTTTTGGCTTGGCTGTCGAAGCTGCTCTTCCGTGCACTGCCGTCATCACAAGAATGGTGCGAAAAGCAAACAGGCTGATCGCAACAACAGATCGCACATATCGGCCGACCAAGCGTTCATTTAGTCTTGCACAACGTCATCGATCCGATTGCACCGCCGACGCAGGATGAATTTCCAAAAGTAAGTACGTATGTACTAACTTTATTCTGCCACACAAAGTAATAATTATCAAATGTTTACTTATTGTGCTTTTCAGCGAAAATGGCGGTGGCGGGGTATAATTCCACAATTTACGTGTGGATATAGACAGGACGACCAAAAATTAGCAAAGTGAGGCACTCTCTAAACAACGATTTACAAGATTTTATACCTAAGCCTAGGCAAATTGATTATTGCTTGTATGGCGTTTCTACTTCCAAAGTTAACTTGCTCGGCCGTGTTTTGCGCCTAGAATAGCGGTTTGGCGGTTCAAAACTCGCCATTCCTCGAGTTTCCTTGGTTAAGCGCTATCGAGTGACGACAAATCTTTTTCGTAAATCGCTCTGCATTCATACGTCGTATAATTTTCGTAATACAGTTGGGGGAAAAGCGCAAGAGCATATATCTGACTGCAGCTTACACAAATAAAAAGCAAAATCATTGAAATGCCATGAAAGCGTTACAGCCACGAAGAACAAGTGCAGTAAGGGGCACTTAACCACTTGATAGTGCTTTTGATACAGTGCAACTTGGGTAAGCTAAATCGCTCTCAACTAAATTTCAGTAATTTGTTGTGCCCGAATTTTCGAAGATTACGGTAAGAAAGAAATCCTTGACCGCAAATTATGGGTCGGCAACACGGATGAAAAGCGCGATACCCCCTCCGCCGCTGACCTCTTTCCCTCGGAGCGGCTTTGAACCCCCCTTCGGGGGTAAATTAGATAGAACCTCCAAGTTGAGCATATATGTCCGCTCATTGGGGAGCTCGTTGCTGGGCTCACCTCCGCAAATACCGCGCGGCCCTGCTTCGCAGGCATCCCGCGCGGGTTAGCTGCGTCTACGTTCCTCCCGCCCGCTTGCTACCGTAAAAGCTCTTGCAACTTAATGAAACTTTGTATTTTGTGTGGCGTGAATAAAGTAAGTACATATGTACTTACTTTTGGAAATTCTACTCCACGCAGCGAAATGACATCGATGCGTTGACACACCTAGTGGACGGCTCCCCGTTGGCCATCTGAGTTGCTTAATTTAGCAAAACTCGCATAGTTTCTGGCAGGTTTGGACAATACAAATCTGTGAGATGGATAAGGGGGTCCGTCAGAACTATGAGATTTAAGTGGTTTAAAAATCGTTCTAAATTCCTGCGGGAATCCGTCCAACGACCGCTTTATATTGCTTACGGTTTGGAATTTTCACCCGCGAACACGTAGTCGTCGAGCCCGACGAATTAGGCTATCCATAAGCGGGGCGGATTACGAGTTTGATCGAGTTTGTTCTTTGTTTTTTCCTTTCTGTCATTAACAAATTTTTCAGCATTGATAAAAACATCCCTAGCTTCGAGACAAAGTTAAGTTTGCGAGTTAGCTGAAGTGCAGGTTTGTTAAACCGAGAGCTGCAGGGCGGTACCGTGGTTCCCGGCTAAGAGTGATGGCAACTCGTTTCGGCACGAACGCGGATGGCGACGTCGACATGACCGTGCCCCAGTCTGTGTACAAGTTCATCGCCGCTCTGAGGCTGGTCGACTGGGGCCAGGCTACGCTGATCAACTGGGGCTTCGATTGGCAGCTGTACGTCTCCAAGATGCAGCACCAGTGCAGCGTAACCGACGAGGCGTCCAAGCACGTGACAGCTATGGTAAAGGAATCCATCCGTCCGGCGGTCCTCGCGAACATTGCTCTCGAATAGTCGCCAGGGGAGGCTGACTGCTACTCTCTCCGTTTCACTGTGTTTGTCCATTTTTGCTAAACTATGGAAACAAGGTCATTTTTTTGGATTGGCTGTTATACCTTAAAATGATCGTCGTACTTTGTGCTTTCAGCCAATCACAGTCACGTACTTGCCTGATCCTTTCAAGCAGAGTAATTGTGAAAAGAAAAATATCACTTTTGAAGGGATCTACGCCAATGACCACTGCAACGCATCCCATCCATCAATTTTGGCAAACAAGGGCTTGATCGATAAATGCGTTTCCACAAGCGTTTTGCGCGATGCAAATCCCTGCATCAAGTTATACTCGCTGCGGTGCATGACGCTTTTCCCAGCGGATATTCTTGATTTTTGACGCTTTATTTTGTTTATTGTCGAAATTAATACCCATGAATATATAAATTTATGCAAGTGTACTGTACCGGCACTGTTAGTGGCCGTGCCAGTGTCGAAAATGAGCTCCACGCCGAAAGAACCTCACGAACGGCGAGCGTACAGGCGTCATGTGCACGCTGCTGAAGTGTGCCGGTGACAGCAGCAAGGTAAGCGGTGACGATATTGAGTCGGTGACTTAAACGTATGCGCGCTCCCCAAAACGATCGCGAGGATTTGGAAGCGTGGCCTCGACACCATGGCCCGCTCTCCAGATCTGATGGATGTTCGATCGAAGATTAAGGGCAAGAAAGAGAGGGAGAGGATTGATGCAGGGGTCGTTCAAAAAAAGATGGAGGCGGCTCCATTTCGCAAGCGGTACTCACTACGCTCGCTAGCATGCGTTACGGGTACATCAGCATCGACGCTGTGCCGGATGCGCAAGCGCAACGACATCTTGGCCACCACAAACTCCGTCAAGCCGCTCCTCACCGACGAGAACAAGCGCGCGCACGGCCTTCGTCGTGCGCTTCGTCGACGAGGCCTCGCTCGTATACTCGCCGATGTACGACGTCATCCACTTGGATGAAAACTGGCTCTACATGACGCGTGCGTCGCAGCGCATCTACTTGTCGCCCAACGCGCCCCCGCCGCTTCGGTATGTAACTGTCTTTTTCATCAGTCGCGCGTTACTAATATCGTCCATCTTGTATGTCGTTTCAGTCAATGCAAGAGCAGACGCTTCATCGGCAAGGTAATGCTCTTGGCTGCTGTCGCCCGCCCGCGAAGGGGCGCAGCCAAAAATAGCTGGTTCGACGGCAAGCTGGGCATCTGGCCCTTCGCCGAGCGAAAGGTCGCGCAGCGCACGAGCAAGAACAGACCGACGGGGACTGTCGAGACCGAGCCGATCACGTCCGTCACCAGGGCCGAGTACGTGGTGATGCTGCTGGACAACGTGCTCCCTGCTATTGCGGCCAAGTTTCCGCGGCGGAGCCGCCGCAGCGTCATCTATCTACAACAGGACAACGCGAAGCCGCACATCAAGGACGACGACTCGATCGTCAGTGAGGCCGGCCGGCAGCTGCGGCTGGACCTACACGTACTCTGCCAGCCGCCAAATAGCCCAGACTTCAATGTTCTGGATCTGGGTTATTTTCGGTCGATCCAGTCGCTGCAGCACGAAGAGGGGTCTGCCAACTACGACGAGCTGGTGGGTGCGGTCGAAAAGTCGTTTGAGGATCTTAAAATAGACAAGCTAGACGACGTGTTCCTATCGCTACAGTCGTGCATTACCGCAGTGCTGACGGATGCTGGTGGAAACGGCTACACGCTTCCTCATTCCAACAAGGCAGCACTTCGCCGCAGTGGTCAGTTGCCAGAGGCGTTTAGTTGCCGGCTAGAGTTGTTTGAAAAGACGCGTGCTGCTTCAAAGTCAGCGCCGCTTAAATCAGAATAATACAGTACGCGCTCTGGGTGGTTTCCTCTATGAATTCAAAATATTTATCGTGGCCGAAAGGACAAACACAGCGAAACACCAAATCCTCTAATTTTGGACAAACACAGTGACACGGAAGGCATATCATGTAGTCCTCGCCATGATTCGCGATTCCGCGCTGCTACACTCCCCCAACGAGGAGATTGAGCTGTCCCTCTTCACGGAAGCATCACAGACCATCTGGAGCATCATCGTTAATCGCTGGGACGTGGCAGTGGCAGTTGAGCAGCAAGGTCGAAAATGCATTTAGCTGCATAGCGGAATAAAAAGTACTTTTATACTTTAACCCATACAAAAGCAATTCCTCATACGCGATAATGAAACCAAAACACATTTTATTTATGATTTAAAACAAATCACTTTTCAAGTGTTGGTTAAAGCGCTCTCAGTAAAAATTCGCTGAGAAAACAAAACTAAATTCTTACCCATCTCTTCTAGTCATACTTACAATTTCTCGCATTTTTAGCGATTTGATGATTTTAGCCAATCCCATTCTGATTGGATCGATATCATTTTTATGGTAGAGTTTCACAAAATAACTTCGTAAATTTGATTTCAGTTTTTTTGGTCCAGAGGTAGTATTTTCTCGCGCTGGTCAGACACCAACCCATTTCGTCATGATTTAGTTTTACGACGCCGAAGTTAGTACAACCGAACAGACTTTACACCGCGCATTAGTCCAACCTTCTCGCGCCAGTCCAAAATGTATATCAAGTCCTTCGTCCCAGCCATAACGCAGCTGGCCCGATTGATGACACTCAACTCGTTCGAGCGTCGTCGCCGGCGAGGGCATGACTGTGGGCGAGGTTTGCGGAGATGGAGGCAGATGCCACCGGCAACACGCTGTACACCGTCCTCGACAAGTAAGTTATCCATTTGGTTTCCATGGCTGTGCGAGAGGGCCCTAACAGTCAAAGCGAATGGGTTCTAGCTACTTCGGCAACGTTCAAATCCACTCGCTTGAGTTGTATATTGTCCATCTCCTCAGCACTTGCGCTGCTCATCAGGTGCATCGCCCAGCAGCACCATTACACAAGCGACGAGTTGAAGTGGTAAGGGGTTCACGATTTCTCAGATTGAACGTACGTATCGTACCTGAAGTGGTGCGATATACTGCCCTGCGTGCGATATTGCACTGTACTGACGAGAGGCTTGACCTGTTGTTCTCGATCTTCATCTACTGTATTGTAGGACTTCTTGACCTGGCGCAGGAGATGTTGCCTCTCGGAGCCGCACGTGGGAAGACCTGCACTTCGCCTAAATTCGCAACCTGCCATCAGACTGGCCAGCACGTGACTCTGATTCCTTGAGGCGCAAGTTCTTTGGGTTGAAGAACACCCGAAAGCCTACCAGTATGCACGTTTAACGTGTCCACCGTCTTCATACTTACACAATATCGATTCTAACCTCCCCGTATGTACCGTACTGAATCTACTGTACTGTATAGTGAATTCACACTGTCCGCCGGAGGTTCAGCGAGCCAAGCGCATCTACCGCGGCATCGAGGCGTCGACCTTCGTCGTCGAAATGGACGACACGACGCCTCAGCCGTCGACGGCCATGACCTCCGCACCCGTCAATCTTGGCGCTCATCTCGACGCTGTACGCGCCTCCCGCCACAGCACCAGCGCAGTGTGATATTGCGGCTCTCAGTGGAAGTTGCCTATGGGGAGATCGGACTACCCGCGCCGCCAAGAGATGGATTGCTCTTAGCGGTCGGGCTCTTAGCGACCGTCCGAACCTTGGCGTATGGTCCCCTCACGTTGTGTCTCCGGAAGTTTCTTTGCATGCGCGCTCGGTCACCAGTCTACCATGGCATGAGAAAGCCATACTAGACAGTGGCGTCATTTCGCGTCGCAAAGGATGTGTGCAAAATATACAAAGTGGTCCGAAACATGCATCTCCCTTTTCACATCCCCAAAACTAAGAGCTACTCAACTAAGAGCTGCTCCGCTAAGAGGAATCTCATTCGCAGATCGACAGCCAATGGGGATGGATACCCTAAAATCGTTCCGGGCCATGAAGACCCTACACAAAGTCCAAACAACAACACACTCAGGTTTGTCGATACCTGAAAACGCTAATCCGGGTCATGGATGTAGAGGTCAACACAACCCTTCTTAGTATAGGCCGATCTGGTGGCCCAGGCCTACCCTGACGTGACATGTTCCCATCATAGAAATCGCCCTCAAAGCGAGTCACCGCACATACATGTATACATACTCTTAGAGACCGGGATACGAGGGTCAACCGTACACCAAAAGCACATGTAAGCGACTTACAAAACTAAGGCCCTCACGGGGCCGCTAAGAAAGAAAATGAAATAATCCTACACCACAGGTACCAATCTTGCCCCTGAGAACTCTTTGACGAGATGCATTGTCGTCATCACTTCAGTCTCAGACATACACACATCACTCATCCGCCAAGCATCTGCTACACCAAGATTGCTCTTAGCGCAACAGACCTATCAGTATCCGATCGACGTGCACACGCGTGACATGGATCATCCATCATACATAAACGCTCGAATGCACTTGCGTCCACATACAGAACTCTCTCATTCATCCATCTTACTCAATGCATTCCGGGTCGCACTCCAAAAACTAAGACATGCTGGCCAGAACACAATGCACTTACGTACCGATATGAGATCGTGAAGGGCGTCGCGTTCTTGTGCCTGATAGCCGGGGTGTCTTGCGTCTTTGGTTGGAAATGTTCGACTAGATTGAAACTTAAA
>JAADYG010000404.1:0-28704 GCA_023338115.1 Phytopythium boreale
CGCTGGCGCGATGGCGACTGGTTCTGGCCGCGAGGCCGCCACTGCTGCTGCTGCTGCTGCCCGGCCGGCGTGGCGTGGCGTTAGACGATGCGAGTGTGTGTGTATCTGTGTATCGCGATTCCATGTCGTAGAGTAGAGTAGCGTTCGTGTGCGTGTGTATGTGAGTCGTAGAGATTCCGACGCGTTTCCGCTAGTGCGCGTTAGACGAGCAAGTTGTCTGGAGACGAAGCCCAGCGACGTGAGACCGCAGCGAATCGAAAATACAGCAATACTGTGAGAAAATGCGTCCGGGTCGCGGCTTTGCGTCTCCTTCCCTTTACGCGCACGGCGAGCAACTCCGATTGCCCTCCACCTATCTGCTCGTGCATACGCTGAGGCTGTTCGTCTGCGATAACATATTACTGAAGTACTTCGAAGTACAAGCATTCGCGGTCTCGCCCGTGGTATGCTGCTCGGAAATACATGTAGCGTGGGGCTCTTTCAAGTGTGCATCGGAAAACGCCATGCATGATGCAAACGAGCAGTCTACTACTTCGTGATGATAGGTGAACTGTAGGCGTAGGCGGTCATGGGTGGTCCGGCACGTTCTCAGTCTACAGCTCGATCTCCTTGGCGAGGCCCGGGAAGCGGCGGACAAACGATTTGTCGGGCCCTTCGCGCAGACGCCACATGCGCGTGGACTTGTCAAGCTCCGCGATGTCTGGGAACACCAAGACGATCACAAAGTGGTCGTTAGTCGGGTAAGTGGCGGCATGATGGTGGTAACCTAGTCGTCGTACTCTCCAGCGTCTTCTTGATGGCGTCGGCGTCCAGCGCGTACTTGTCCACAAGGTCCACGCGCTTGATTCCCTTCGGGTGAGCTCGTAGCTGAGCAGCGTTACAGGAAGATGCGCGGTTTTAGTGCCATCTATACTCGCAAAACTCATCGGCATCGGTCAGTCCAAGGTCGTGCGGTACCTCTTTCAGGATCTTGTTGCGCGCGTTGGCAGCAGCGTCTCCAGAGCAGACCAGCGAGCTGCTCAGACACAAGAGGAGGTCAGATTAAGCTCGATAGCACCGCAGATTCGTCTGGACGACGTACCTCTTCGCCAGCAGCGCTCCCTGGAGAGAGACCGCCACGTTCTCAAGCGCCTCGGCCAGCTCTTCTTCGCCCACGGAAGGAAGCAACGCCGCCAACGCGTCAAAATGAAGCACATGGTCTGGTCGGCGGCACAGGCACACAGGTAAGGTCAGGTCAACAACGTCTTGATCCGTGGCACCAGGTGAAGCTTCCATACCGGTTGCCAGCACTTGATACACGCTGACGTATTTGGGGTTGATAGAGGCGCGAGCGTGCATGATGGGGTTGGTGTCGCTCTCTTCCTTCTCCTCCGTGTCCACGTTCGCCCTGTCATCGTGACAGATCAGCACAAGTCAGCGTCGCGCCAGGACGGCGACAGCAGAATAGACTCGCGCTCTGACATACTGGGCGGGGCTCGTCAGCGAAGTTGCTTCGTCGGTCTTGCTTCGGTACCGCAGTGCCTTGAGGTACGCGTCCGACGACATGCCCGAGATCACCTCGTCTTCACGCTCGCTGAACAGGTTCTCGAACTCGTCATCGACTCCCTGCGGAGGTCAGAAGAGCACGTACAGTAAGAACTCGATCATCATTGCACCAAGCAGCAAGCACGGACTCACGTTCTGGTCCATGACTTTGAGCTCCCGCCAGTGCTCGGCGCTGATCTGCTGCTTCTTGTACGCGTACGAGTTCTGGATGGCGTTGATGGCGCGCTCCGACTGTTTTTTCTTGAACTGGAACTGCACCTCCTTGATCTCCGGTGCCGGTGGCTGCACGGGCTCCTCCACTTCCATGTCTACAGCGATCACACGTCAGTTCCCAACAACATGCATGCATTCCAGCCAACCGCACGCGCCGCCTCACCTTCTTCCTCCTCGTCCGCGGCGTCGTCAATGTGCGCGAGGCTCGGGCGCATCTGCATGACGGCCTTGACAGGCGTCAGGTGCAGCTGGCCCTGGCGGAAGACGCCCACGGCGTAGTTGGTGAGCGCGGGCACGGTGGACGACTGCAGGCGCTGGTACTTCTGCTTGAGGTAGTCCTCGGCGTCGCGGTCGTAGTGCTCGCTGCGCTGGTCCACCTCGTAGTCGAGCTGCAGGATCTGGTTGTTCGGCTTGATGCGCGCCTGCCGCGGCGGCATGGGCATCGGCCGGTACGCCGGCCGCAGCGGGAACTGCACCATGTACCTGCGATTATCCACGTCAAACCAGTTAGTTTCTTCGCCCATTCACGCAGTTTACAGCTAAAGCAGGCGCATGGACACCCACAGCTGGCCGCGCAGATTTTCCGCCAGGTGCACGGGGATCTCGCACACCACCGGGTCCTCCTCGGGCTGCGCGCGCTGCTCCGTGCTCGCCATCGCTTCGTCCTCGCTGCTCCCAGAGTGTTGGACCCATTCGATTCGCGGTCGGCGCCGTCGTTTAGCGGTGATTTACGGTGATGATTCTCATAAGTCCGATATAGTAAGTACGTTTATGCTCATAAAGTACGCTATAAGTGTCCCACTATGTTCGCATTCGTAGTGCTGGAGAGTTTCATTTGGCTCGCGGCAGGAAGGCGCGACAATAGTCGAGCCAGTAGATTAGGAAAGCGGCGGCGCGGACGGGAAAGGACTCGCGCAGAACGACGCGTCCCCGCCATGAGCAGCGCGGCCTCGATCCTCGGGCGGAAGCGCATCATTGACAGGTGCGTCCTGCGCCGGTTTCCGGCCGGGAATGGCGGGTTTCCGGGCGCTGGGGGCGCCAGGATCGCGCCGCAACTGACCGTTTCTCCCTCGTTCCACCGATTCGACAGTGACAGCGACAGCGACGACAACGTCCCGCTCTCCAAGCTGCGCACGGACGCGGTGGCCGTCAAGAAGGAGGCGCCCGTCGAGAGCAAGGTCGAGGTGAAGCAGGAGGTGAAGCAGGAGGTGAAACAGGAGATGAAGCAGGAGGTGAAGCAGGAGACGAATGGAAGCGCCAAGGCCGCGGTCAAGGCCGAGGGCAGCGACAGCGACAGCGACGACGACATCCCCATCGTCGGCCTGGCCAGGCGCAAGAAGCTCAAGGTCGAGACCAAACCGGTGAAGACGGAGCCCGCGCCGCGTCCGGCCGCGACGCCGACGCCCCGATCGTCGGCGTCGACGCCGCGCAAGACCAAGAAGCGGATAAAGATCAAGTACAAGCAGCAGGAGTGCACGGAGGAGCTGTACCAGACGCTCAAAGGTCGGCTGACGCAGGAGCTGCTGTGTCGCTGGTGGTACGCGGTCGAGTGGCCCCCGGTCAAGGCCAATGCGCCGGTGAGCTGCTTCTTTAGTCAAGTGTGGAGGTGGGATCACAGCCTAACGCTCAGGTCTATTTGATGTGCAGAAACTGCATGGCGTGCAGGAGATGGATGGGTATCCCGGTGCCTACATCCGTGTCAGGGTGGGTCTTGAAGCTTTACGAGGTGAAAAGGACCTGTGGTGGTCTTCCTACTCACACTGATGATGGCACAGGGCGAGGACATGGGCTCGATCATTGACACGCGGTCGCCCGTGGGCAAACCGTCGTTCCTGCACTTCTTTGCGATGCCCGCCGAACAAATCAAGGAGCTGCTGCTCAAGGCGTACGACAAGCAGATGAAGGTTTTAATAGAGCATGAGGGCGAGGACGCGCCGCTGCTCAAGGAGCTGAAGAAGGCCAGCGCGTCTGCCGCGCGCATCGACCCGCACAAGGCCGACCGCGGCGTCAACAAGGTGCTCAAGAAGTACGCGGAGCTCGCGAACCAGATCAAAGAGGAGCAGGAGCGGATGCAGAAAGAGGCCGAGAACACGGAGGAGGACGAGGAAGACGAGGTAGGTGACGACGATGACGACGACGACGACGACACAGTGGGCCAGGGAGAAGAAGACGAGAGTAGCACGGCGGACGACGACACTGCGGACGACGAGTGATCCAGGAGCAATGGAGGGGTCATTGGCGCTGCGAGAGTAGGGGCGAGCTTCCGAAGAGTAGACTGCGGACACCTAGCGTAGCTCAGCGGATTGTGGCGGTGCCTTCGAGAGTGCCTGCCCTTCGAAAATCCGGCCAGAACAAGGTTTAGCTGCGTTCGTACACTCAGGTTGAAGCGAAGCCACATGCAGGACAAACACGGACAAACACGGGGCGAGCCGCAGGAAGTACCGGTATATATGATAGTGCGTGTTGCGTCTTGCAGCATTGTCAGCTCTTCCCTGGTCCACATCGATTGAAGAAGACGCGCGTCGCCGCCACTTGCTCCGCTTATAACAGCGCTTTCCGCAGGTGTTCGCGGCAGTACCTGTTGCCGACGCCGCCGATGCCGAACGCGGGGCCGATGCGGCCGATGCGGGCCAGCACCGACTTGAGGTACTCGCGCTGCACGAAGCGCGCGCGCGTGGCCGCGCTCACGCCCCTGGAGTTGTACAGGTCCAGGCCAAGCAGGTGCAGCGGCGTGGAGACGAACTGCACGGCGGCGGGGCACACGAGCTGCGCGATCGTCCGGGCCTTGGACGGCTGCATGTCGGCGTCCTTCTCGAGCTTCTCCGCCATGACCTTGGGCGCGTTGAAGCTGGCGGCGACCGTGAGCGAGTCGCGGATGGCGAACAGCCCCAGGGACGCAAGCGGGAACGTGCCGGGCGCGATGACGCCGAACATCTGCGTGAATGCGCGGTCCTTGGCGACGCACAGCGTCATGTTGACGGCCGTGGTGCTGATGAACTTGGGCATCTGGTTGTCGCGCTCCGCCCACTCGCACGTCGTATCGGTCGCGTTGGCCGCCACGTACGTGGACGTGTACAGCCCGAAGATGAGCAGGAACTCCTTCTTGCGCATGAACTGCAGCGGGTTGCGCACGAACGAGGCCGAGAGCTCGCGCAGCCCGCGCGCGAGCGGCCGCGCGCCGTTGGCGTTCTCGATGATGGAGCGGTCCACGACCGTGATGAAGGGCGAGACACAGATGGAGGCCGTCATGGCCGCCGCCAGGTCGATGCCCAGCCGCTTGGCAAAGTCCGCCAGCGACTCCTGGTGCGCCTCGGCGTCCGTTGTCGTCTCCATCGCCGCTTACAATCCGAAAATGCGCTGATCGACGGAGACCACACGAGCGGCGAGCCGTGAGACGCCCTCGACTTATGACCAGACCGGTGGGAGCGCGACGCACGAGTACAATACTACTGAGCGTCAGTCGCCAGAAGAATGCGGCTTGCTTGCTTGCTCCCTCCCGGTCCAAGAGGGGGCGGCGGAAGTGCCGATAGCGTCGGCAGATCAGCCCCTTCCTCGTGTTTGGCGAAACAGCTTCAAAGGACACGATACGACAAAGGTGAGGCGGGTGGGTGGGCCCAGCTAGTTCATCAGTGGGCCATACCTACCTGTTCAATACAAAAATCAAGATAGTTAAGACCCGATGGGTCATGATCTCTACCCGTTTTGAAACCCACCCGCTCGGGTGATGGCTTTGGGTGGTGCACTTCTATGCGACGCGGCGGTGGTGAAACAGAGGAACGCGTCCAAACCCAGCGAGCACCTGTCGAGTTGTATCTCTTCACCGCACTTTCCTGTAGTCTTCCCTCTGTTTCCTACGAAGGTGGTACTTATAAAAAATCAAAGGTTCTATATTTTCATTAAGGTAAACTTATTTATGTAAACAGCTTGACTTTCATTGACATCGATATAATATTTCAAAGGGTATGATAAGATTATAGACGTAGAAAACAGAGGGAAGACTGTAGCCCACGTGCAGAGATGACCATGATATGGAGCCGACGGCCGACGATCAAGCACATCCGTCACTAGTAAATGACCGCCGATTGACTGTCAATGCGGTGCAAGCAGCGTACGTGAAGTCGAAAGATCGGTTCAGGCTCGCTCCGACACCTGTTCCCGTGTTAAACCCAACCGAGCTCTAATCGAGGGGTTTCAGTAGTGTCGAAGTGTAACCCTAAAGGTTACACAAGAAAGCTCTATATTCAGTGGATTATTGTACTCAACCAAAACGATCTTATATTCGGTGAAGTACAGTGCACGCATCTCGTGATGACAAGCACCCCCCCTCCCGGTCGAGCCTGAAGCCAACGCTGAAGCTACAGAAGCGATCCGCGCGTGGCCGAATTCTCGCGTCCACCATGTCCATGTTCGTGCTGGTGGGGTCCAAGGAGCCTCTGTACAAGATGGAGATGAAGTCGCGCAAGGAGGAGAGCGCGCACGTGGACGAGTTCCTGCTGCACTCGGCGCTGGACATCGTGGACGAGCTCATGTGGACGACGCCGTCCATGGCGCTCAAGGTGGTGGACAAGTTCAACGACCAGCTCGTCTCGGCCTTCGTCACGCCCTCCAGCATCAAGTTCCTGCTGCTGCATGAGACGCGCAACGACGACACCATCCGCGCCTTCTTCCACGAGGTCCACGAGCTGTATCTCAAGGTGAGGGAGGCTCCAAGCGACGCGCGTTATTGTTGTGTTCTTCGCACTGATCCGTGCTCTTGTTCATGAGGCAGCTCCTGATGAACCCGTTCTACGAGTACGATACGCCCATAACGTCGGAGGTGTTCGACGCGCGCGTCAAGACCCTCGCGCGGCGGTACCTCTAGTCCTGTCAGTGTCTCATTGACCCAACGCTACACCAATGCATGTCATGCTCATTGCACCCACCAGTGTTCAGTCTTCATCGACACATCATCTCCGCAATGCGTCGTCACCACCCTCCTACAAAGTGAACGACACTGAAGAACGGATATTGCAAAAGTGCTCTCGTATTACATTGTTCCGCGATTACCGTGGGAATGAAAGCGCCCCGACTCGACCAAACCTAGCAGTTCGGAGGATGAGGATTGCTTAACCGCGCACAACCTGGCCGGCGATGCGGTCCAGGTCCTGCTGGCCGTGGCTGGTGATGCGGCGGCCGCCCTTGTTGACGCCCTCCTGGCACTTCTCGACGACCTCCATCTCCTCGAGCTGCTGCAGGATGTGGCGGATGAGACCGCCCGAGGCCTGCTGGAAGTGCTGGCGGTGCACACCGCGGCGGGCGGCGCCACCGTACACCTTCTTGAGGGCGCCGACGCCCGTGTACTGGCGCAGGTAGACCTTGCGCGCGATCGAGGCGGCGCGCACGAAGTACCAGTCGTTGTCGGCCGGGGCGTACTCCTTGAAGGTCGCCGTCTTGACGATGTCCCACCAGGCGGGCAGCTCCATCTTGCCCGAGCGCTTCAGGTGCTCGGCGTAGGCCTTGATGAAGTCAGCGGCCTTGACGTCACGGACCGTGACACCGCGCGGGGCTTCTTCACCGAACTCCGACATTGTAGTCTATCACAAACAGAGGATCGGGGAACGTACACACCATTAAGAACACGTCTGTACCACCGTACTCTCGACGACGGGCCCTCCCTCACGCGGAGCGCAAGGAGAGGAGCCACATCGGGGAATTGCACAGGACAGTCTCGGTTCTCAAGAAAGAGAACAAAAACCACGTCATTATAACAGAGCGATAGACCTCGGCGGCAGCAAGGAGCACGAGCACGGGCCGTCCACTATAGCCCCCTACCAACCGCCGCCGGACGCATCGAGAGAGACACACACAGACGCAGCCACTTACTTGTTTGGTGTTTCCGAGAGGGACTTTGCAACAAATGGGAAATGTCGGCGGCCCGAGCGCGGGAGCCGCTCGCCCGCGCAGCCGCCGTGAACCAGTGAAAGCGATTCCGCCCATTTTGGACCAATCGGCGCTTCAACATATCAATATTTCAGGATTTCAGCGAATCATTAAGACAATAAACCCTCGAAAATTGTTTGTATTGGTGGAAAATGGGCTCACCAGGTTCGCAGCCAGTCGATTGAGTGCGGCAGACGACGGGTATCATATTTGAGAGGTAATTGAGTATCAAGATCTGGAGGTTTCGCGGCCGAGGATAGCCCGGCGCTGCTGGCTGAATGGCTGGCCGTCGTCAAAGGCCGCGGCGCGTCGCTCCGTCCGCGATCACTCGCGAAAAAAGAGGCTTCCTGGACGGGTCGAGACTTCTTCTTTGCGTGACCGGACACGATGCTGGTGCTCTTCGAGACGGCGGCGGGCCACGCGCTCTTCAAGGTGCAGGACGAGGGCAAGCTCTCGAGCGCCGACGACGTGTTTAAGCACTTTGAGAGCGCCGACAAGGCCAGCAAGGTGCTCAAGCTCAAGGGCTTCAATGCGTTCAAGGACACGACCGAGGCCGTGGCCGCGGCCACCGACATGGTGGACGGCAAGGTGGGCAAGGCGCTCAAGAAGTTCCTCAAGAAGAACGTGGTGGACGCCGGCCTGAAGGACAAGCTGGCCGTCTCGGAGAAGGCGCTCGGCAACATGATCAAGGAGAAGCTCGGCATCCCGTGCGTGCACGACGCCGCCGTGAACGAGATCATGCGCGGCATCCGCGCCAACATGAACACGCTGATCGCCGGCCTGGAGGACGACGACCTCAAGTCGATGACGCTCGGTCTGTCGCACAGCCTGTCGCGCTACAAGCTCAAGTTCAGCGCCGACAAGGTGGACACGATGATCGTGCAGGCCATCGGCCTGCTGGACGAGCTCGACAAGGAGATCAACACGTACTCGATGCGCGTGCGCGAGTGGTTCGGCTGGCACTTCCCCGAGATGGGCAAGATCGTCACGGACAACCTGCAGTACGCCAAGTGCGTGCTCAAGATGGGCGTGCGCTCTAACGTCAAGAACCTGGACTTCTCGGACATCCTGTCGGAGGACGTCGAGGCCTCCATGCGCGAGGTCTGCGAGGTGTCGATGGGCACGGACATCTCGGAGGAGGACGTGACCAACATCTCGTCGCTCTGCGAGCAGGTCATCTCCCTGACGGAGTACCGCGCGCAGCTCTTCGACTACCTGAAGAACCGCATGAACGCCATCGCCCCCAACCTCACGGTCATGGTCGGCGAGCTCGTCGGCGCGCGTCTTATCGCCCACGCCGGTTCGCTCATGAACCTGGCCAAGCACCCGGCGTCGACGGTGCAGATCCTTGGTGCCGAGAAGGCGCTCTTCCGTGCTCTCAAGACCAAGCATGACACCCCCAAGTACGGTCTCATCTACCACGCGTCGCTCATCGGCCAGACCGCCCCCAAGCACAAGGGTAAGATCTCGCGCGTACTCGCCGCCAAGACGTCGCTCGCCGTGCGCGTGGACGCCCTCGGCGATGCCACGGAGGCCACGATCGGCTTCGACAACCGCGCCAAGGTGGAGGCTCGCGTGCGCCAGCTTGAGAACGGCCTGTCGGGCGTGATCAGCGGCAAGGGCAAGACCAAGAACGAGGCCAAGAAGTACGTCAAGACGGAGGAGACCAAGACGTACAACACGGAGTCGGACATGACGGTCAGCAAGAAGCGTAAGGCGGAGGACGTCGAGGACGAGGACGAGGACGAGGACGCCAAGAAGAAGGCCAAGAAGGAGAAGAAGGACAAGAAGAAGAAGATCAAGGAGGAGGCCGAGGCCGCGCCGGCCGAGGAGGACAAGAAGAAGAAGAAGAAGAAGAAGAAGAAGAGCGCCGAGGAATAGACGCCGACGTTTGGCCTGGTGTTCTGGCGATGACCGAGGCTGCTGTGCTGTGGGTTAGCTGTTGACTCGCTAGCGCTGTAGGACCGTTGTCGCTAGAACCCGCTCTTCTCACGCTTTGTTATATATACA
This sequence comes from Phytopythium boreale, assembly GCA_023338115.1. Taxonomy (NCBI): domain Eukaryota; phylum Oomycota; class Peronosporomycetes; order Pythiales; family Pythiaceae; genus Phytopythium; species Phytopythium boreale. The sequence continues at coordinate 9,688 of JAADYG010000404.1, forward strand.
TCTCTACCGTATCCGTCTCTGCTACTTGTTCGTTGTCTTCATGATGGTACAAGCAACAGCTTTGCTGCAATTCCTATGTATCACCTCTGTTTATCTGTTTGTTGGCGTCTTGTCGATTGGTTGGCACACGCTGCCTTCTCGAATCCGGCCGAGGCTAACACCAAGTACATCAAAAGTGTGAGACCGGTGTACACCTTCATCGCGTAGTTCTGTAGGTACTCTGAGGATGCTGGTGCCTCTATCCGACAGCCTGCACATTCCACGCCACCTTATATCGTCGCCACGCTACTGAGTCTCCAGCTGCAACCCCACAGACTTGTTGGACGTCTCAATTGATGATCCGACCAGTGTTCTCTTCTCCTTATACTCGTGCTCATTAGGAGGCGACGTCCAGCTGCAGCGCCGCGATGCAGCGGCCTGTGGTCGGGCTCCTCGCCTTCGTCTTCAAGCCGCAGAGAAGCAATCCGAGGCTCGTCCTCAGCTTTCGAGCGTTACATTCGACTTGACGTGCGAAGAGCGCAACACAAGTTGAACTTACCGTCATTCTTTCCTATGGATACGTAAACGAACCAATACACTCCAGCAAACTCGTTTGAGTTGACGACTAGTATTAGTAAAACTAGAAAGCATGCAAAATACATTTACTTGAACAAGTTTCCAACACGCTGATGGCGGCAAATCTCCAACGACGACCATGGACGACGACGATGCGGACGTGGGCGACTCGCTCGGCGAGTTCGTGCGCCAGCTGAGCGCGGAGCTGCGCTGGGACCCGGCGACCAACACCAAGGGCGCGGACAAGCGCGCGTTCGTGGAGGCGCTCACAGAGATCGCGGCACTGCCGCTCGACAGCATCAGTATGGAAGTGCGGCGCCTTCTCGTCACCTTTGACGAGCGCGGCGACGCGAACGAGGAGGCCAAGGAAAGCGACGAGGCGCCAGTGCCGACGCACCTGCGGCACATCGTGGTGGCGCTCGAGTCGCGCGACGTGCTGCTCAAGTGCAAGGCGGCGAACGCGATCGGGTCGCTCTGCATCTCGCGCGTGGCCGGCCAGCACCTCTTGGACGTCGTGGGCGCCCACGTGCTCGCCAGTCTGACCAAGATGGCGATCTGCAAGAACCAGTGGGCGCAGGGTGACGCGCTGTTCGTGCTCGGCTGGGTCGTGGTGGTCGCCGACGAGGCGATGCTGGCGTCCATCTCGGCGCTGGTCCCGTCCGTGCTCAAGTTCTTCCGCCGCAACCTCAAGCTGCTGCTGTCGACTCGAGCGCCGATGGACCAGAAGACGTCGGCGCTGGTCTCGTCCGAACAAGCGACCAACTTCCGCGTCTACTCGCTGGTGCTGCTGTTGAACCTGTGCCAGAGAGACGCGAGCGTGTTTGGTACACAGGTTGACACGCTCTCCGAGGTGCTGGGCGACGTGCTGCAGGTCTTGCTGATGTGTCATCCAGAAGAAGGCAACGAGGACTCTGATCGTCAGACAACCTCCTTGGACGCTTCCGAGTTCGCCGAGCTGCTTCGGCTGACTGTCACGATACTAAGCCTCCTGGTTAGCGCACTGGACGGCATGCGGGATCGGATGCTGGAGCTCAAGATGGTCCCTTTGCTGCTCAAGCTGAAGAGAATGGTGGACGACAGTGAGGAATCGGCGTCAACGAGCGATCCAGAAGAAGCTGACGATGTGGCGGAGCGCTTGAAGGCGCTTGTCAGCGCTGTGCTGTCGACTTCATGAGCTGGGCAGCAGCTACTGGGTCGTGAAAGGCTCTGTTCGTGTCAACGGGTCGACCGCCGGCTGCGAGGCCATGGGTGGGCTTCATCCTGCGACAGTGGCGTTAAGGCAAATTCCTAGAAGCGTGCGGGTCGTGTGGACTGCATTGGTGATATCCCACGACGGCCGGCGTCTTGGTCATCACATGGACAGCCCACTATAGAACCAGATCGAGAGATGATAGCATCACGCGAATAGCAGACGCCGGCGAGCGACCGATTTGTATAATTAAAGTGTATTGCGCCAACGTTACGCCTCGTCCGTCGCGCATTGGCTCCAGCGCAAGGGCATCCGCGTATCTACGTGTGCGTCGGTTGGTTTTACTTGCGCAGAGCGGCGAGCCGCATGGACAGGTCGTCCTGCGACTTCTTCTCTCGCGCGGCCTCGGCCATGGCGGGCAGCTCCGTGCCCACCGAGCCCGCCGAGTCGAGCTGCCCCGCGACCTTGAGCCCGTTCTCGTCCGCGACCATCTGGATGAGGTCGTCGACCTGGTCGGCGGGCGTGGTCATGGACGTGCCGTTGCTCATGGCACCCTCCATGTAGGCGGCGCGCACGTCCATGTCCTCGAAGTGCTTCTCGAACTGGTCCATGGTCTGCGAGATCTTCTCGACGTTCATGGACTCCATGACCGTGTCCATGCCCTTGACCACGCCGCTCATGTTGGCCTTGAGCTGGCCCATGCTGATGGCCGTCTGCACGCGCGAGGCGACAGCGTCCATGCGCGAGGCAAGCTGCAGGTAGCTCAGCGCCTGGTTCTTTTCGCGGATCACGTTCTGCGCGTAGATCTTGGCGCCCTCCATGTTGCCCTGCTCGATGGCGCGCTTGAGCTTGGCCTTCTGCGCCGCCTGGTTCTTCTCGCACTTCTTGGCGTTGCGCAGCAGCGTCTTGGCCGTGAACTTCATGTTGAACAGCTCGTCCTCCAGCTTGTTCTTGCGCGAGAAGATGTTCATCGTGGTCGGTGTCGAGGTCGGGGACGATGAAGAGGGCGGTGGTGTGGTGTCTGTAGCACGGCGCGGAGGCGTCAAGCAGCGAGGGAAGGCGGCGCTCTTCTTACCGGCGAGGTGATTCTTCTTCGTCGCTTGTCTCTTTGGGTTAACGTGCTGGAATTTTCGACACCAAAAAAATCCACGCATGCGTCGAATATCGACGTTTTTAACACCTCGTCCTCGGTATTGCTGACAGATGTCAAAAGTAGGGAAGGCTGTCGACAATTTCGACACTTGGCTTCGACCTCAGCGTGACAAGTCTAGATTGAGTCACCCGTCGTGACGCCCACCTTGTCATGCCAGCGTTGAACAATCCGAATGGATCCGCGGTTTCGCCGTCAAGCAGGAAGCAGCCACGTCGACTGACCAAGTGGCTTCCGCCCGCCGTTTACGCGTGTTCCCAGCGTCATTTGACGCCGCGCAAGCCGCGAAACGCGCGCTGATGACGCCGTGAAACAGTTCTATTGCTACTGTACGTCGCCTCCCCTGTGGCCCTGCGACGTCCACCAGTTAGTTGCACGCCTGGCGCCAATTGCTTCCGTCAGCCACGCGAAACGATCTTTTCCCACTCGACGCGACCCGCCTCACTCGCGTGCAGTCACGCGCAAGGTCGAGTGAGACCTCGCGGCTCCGTCGGTCGAAAGAAAGATCTGCGCAACCCATCACTCGCGATCTGCTGCGCCGCATGCAAAGCGTGCATATACTGTTCACTACTGTACACTGGAGATCTATGGGTCGCGAAAGATCCGACGCTGAACGAGCGGCGGCTGCGCATTCATCGGCAGACGCCGCATTCAACGAGCGTGGTAGGGAGGTGGACCGGTATGCATTCATGTGAACTTTGAAGGGCTGTATTGGTCGATGCGTAATACACAGTAGTGCATACATGCACAGCACTGCGCAAGAACCCCAGCTCAATGCAGCACAAACACACAAGCTGAATGCGAGCGCGCCGTCCCCCATCCTACCGTTGCATTCATTTCGTGCAAGTCAGTGTTGTGTACTGTACTGAACACCACTCTTCTCTTCTCGCAAAGATTCCATTCAACTAAATAAGTAGGTCGGCCGATATCGTTGCCGCTTGGAGCGGGGCGCTTGATATCCATCCAACACCGCGGGCGGAGCGACGAGCGGCGGCGCGTAGTCCGGCGCTTGCTAACGCGCGGCGCATGTCGCTCGCTGCCGGTCGGATTTGCTCCATCCAGTCGTCGCGTTGTCGCGAGTCCGGTGCCTTGGCACCGCCACCCAAAGGACCCGCGCGCTTCGTGTCTATCGCGCCGCCCGCAGACGAATGAGCGGCAAGTTCAACTGCAACGTCCATAGGACATACACTACACTAGCCGCGCCATGCGACAGAGCGCCGTACCGTAGTACTGTACGCAAGGCGCGCCGTGCTCGACTGCAAAAGCGCGCAGAGGGCGATCACACCATCCAGTCGGCGCCCAGGCGCGTGCGTCCTGGACAGATCCAGAATTCGAGATTCGCCCGCCTGCAGTGGTGAAAAAGCGTCGCGTACTGATTTAACGACCGCATCAAGTCGTTACGCGGTGCTGAATGCGAATCCTTATTTGGGGCGCTGTGAATGCGTGTTCTTCCGCCAAGACGCGAGCGGAAGAGCGCGTTGAAGTTTTACCTCCGCATACAAATCTCCATAGTAAACTGGCCCGCGTGGCCGGTTGAATGCGCGTCGTCGAAGGAGCAACCGCTTTCTCTGCGAAAAACCAACAAAAAACCCTGAAAAAACCTCACCACGTGCGTGTCGGCCGACCCAGTGACACACCCACGCGCCAAGCGTCACGCCATACAAACTCCAAGTCAAAGCGCTCCAATTGGCGCGCTCGTCGCCCTTCCGACGCCTCCCCGAGCGCGCTCAGAACCAAAAACGAGCCACACCACACACCCATCCCAAGCGTTGAACCGACGGAACCCCAAGGCTTCAGTGCACTGCCCCGATGATGAACGACCTCGCCTCGGCGTCCCCCGCTCCGCCGACGCTCTCGCCCGCCGTCCTGTCGGCGCTGCCCTCGCATTTGCCAACGCACCGCGAGCACCACAGCCACAGCCTGGACGAGACGCGCCCGCCCGTGGAAGAAGACTCGACGCCCCACCGCCACCTCCGACGCGGATCCACCGGCGACATGTTCAACGAGCAGGCCCCGAAGGACCGCATCGACCTGATCGCCGACTACCTGTACGACCGCATGAGCGAGGCCGGGCGCGGCAAGCCGCTGATCGGCGTCATCTGCGGCTCGGGGCTCGGCGCTATCTCGGACCTGCTCGTCAAGCCGCTCGTCATCAAGTACGCCGACATCCCGCAGTTCCCGCAGTCGACGGTCCAGGGCCACGCCGGCGAGCTCGTGCTCGGCGAGCTCGACGGCGTGCAGGTCGTGGCCATGAAGGGCCGCTTCCACGCGTACGAGGGCTACGCCATGCGCGAGCTGGCGCTGCCCATCCGCGTGCTGTACCTGCTGGGCATCCGCTACCTGATCGTCACGAATGCCGCGGGCGGACTTAACCCGGACTACAACATCGGCGACCTCATGATCCTGAACGACCACCTCAACATGCCGGGCCTCGCTGGCCAGCACCCGCTCGTCGGACCCAACGACGCGCGCTTCGGCGACCGCTTCACGCCCTTGTCGGCCTGCTACGACCGCAAGCTCCAGGATATGGCGTACGGCGTGGCCGAGCGGCTGCAACTCGCGCACAAGGTGCGTCGCCGCGGCGTCTATTGCTTTGTGTCGGGTCCGACGTACGAGACGCCGACCGAGTGCCGCTTCCTGCGACTCGTGGGCGGCGACGCCGTCGGCATGAGCACCGTGCCGGAGGTCATTGTGGCTGCGCACTGCGGTCTCAAGATCCTCGGCCTGTCGCTCATCACCAACAAGGTGCTGTACCCCGGCGAGGACGGCTCGGCCGCCAATCACGAAGAGGTGCTCGAGGCCGTGCAGGCCACCCAGAGCGACATTCTGAACTACGTGAGCGAGATTATCCGCTCGATCGGCGCGCAGCACAAGAACTGACCGGGAAGCGCGGAGATCTGCCAAAACCCACCCACTCGCCCGCTTCGATGACTCCGAGCGCGCGAGCGGACGGACTTGGACGGCAGGCCCTATGTTCTGCCTCGTAGACACGAGCCGCTAGGCGAGATGGCGAGTCCCCCCGCCCTATTTAGAGTAGACAAGAGCACCTCCCAACCGAACCGTTCGGATAGTTACCGCCGAGCGCCCATGCGGCGCCCAGCAACATAATAGAACAGGCACCCACCCAACCCGCGACATGATGCTGCAGTCTTCATATCCTGGCGGTATGTCGGTCTCGTTCCAAACCCCCTTCACGCGATCTGTCACCTATGAATAGCAGGTCACATTTCTATGTGTGTGGTGAAGAACGGGCGATGAAGATCCCATCGCTCGGAGTAATAATACACGCTGCGAATTCGTTACCGGGGCAATCCCCGCGCCGTTCGTGGATCATGCGCTCTTGTTCACGCGCTCGAAGAACTTGATGCACCCGTCGTAGCTGGCCGTGACGATGAGCCCTGTGCACGAGTTGAGCTGCGCGTCGTCGCGCGCTTCCAGTTGGGATTTGACCATGGCGAAGGTGCTCGCTGGCGCGAACAGCGCGACGGTGACGATGCCGTTCGGCGGCTCGGCCGCTGTCAGGGAGTCATGAAAGCAGCCATGTCAGTGACCATCATGACGTATATCATCCGCTGTGTTGTCGACTGTGTCACCTGTGAAAAACTCGTAGGATGCGTTGCGGTCCTGTTTGCTGCTCTTCATGATGCTCATGGAGCGGAGATAGCTGTGATGGAGAGCAGGAACGTCGAACGGTGGTAGTTTAGTACTTGTCTGCTGGCGCACATGAGTTGACAAGCCGCCGTTGATGACATACCTTGCTTTGTTCCAAATGTACACCGACCCGTTCTCCGATCCGCAGATGACGTAGCCCCCGTCCTGACTGAAGTAGGCAGGAACGGCGCACATCAGGTCAGCAGTCGTCAACCGCAGCAACTGCACCATGCGTTGACGTTACCTGAACTGCCCCTTGATCTGGAGGTGGTCGTTGACCAGGCCCTTGTATTTGCATATTCGCGAGTAGTTGTCGACCGAGAAGAGCCGCATGCGCGAGTCGTTGGTGCTCACGAGGAAGTACTTGCCCTCGGGATCGAACTCGATCCCGGTCACTTTGCGCCCCTTCTTCATCGGCCCCCGGCTGTTTCGGCACTCGATCTGCGTGTAGTAGTTCATCTGCTGGTGGGAGTTCACCTGGTAGAAAATACACTGGCCGTTCAGCAGGCCGACGATCGCGCGCGTGCCGCTCGGGTTGAAGCTCGTGGCCGTGATCATCATGGGCGTCTGGACGTAGGATACAACGCAGCCGTCCGGGATGTCCCACACGCGGGCCTTGTTGTCGAAACAGCCTGAGAGAAAGTAGCGATCCTCCTGTTGGGGGCAATATCCCAGCGATGTTAGCGCTGGCCAACGACATGAGAAGGGAAAGCGTGGTGGTAAAGGAGAATAACACGAACCTTTGGATGAAAGTCGACCGCAGGCACGCTGTCTGGGTGGTGAAATACATGTAAGCAGTCCTCGCGGGAAATGTGCCACAGTCGAACAGTCTGAAGCGAGGTAATGAGCAGCATAACAATCAGATCATGTGCCTACAGCACACGGTGATCCATTGCAGACTTGGGCGCTCACCTTGTCCATCGACGCCGACAGCAAAAAGTTGCTTCGACTCCACGAGACATCAACTATTGGCATGGTGTGGCCCTGTATTGCGATCCAGCGAGTGTCGTCAGGCAGCCATACCAACAAAGTCAGCTAGTAGTGCATGGTAGCAGCCATACCTGGTACATTTGCTCCGGTTCACTCTCTAAAATCTGCTTCTCGGTACCCTCCGCTCTGGACTCGCCGGTATCTCCAGGACTGATTTGAACCTTCCATACTCGCAAGATGGCATCTTGACCTCCTGACGCCAGCCGAGCTCCGTCGTGGCTAAACTTCATCGTCCAGATCGTGCCGTTGTGCCGCGAAATGGTCTGCGCCACACCCAGCTCCTCGAAATCGCGTTTCTCCTTCTTGCTTGAGAACACCTTCATTTGCAGCGAGCATAGCCATGACGAACCGCGCGTTAGTTTGGTCGTCGCGGGTCACTAGCAGGCGTCAAGGTCCAGCCATCAGCTGACGGTACCTGTACGTGGTTTTTCCTGCTCATCTCGCGCGCCTTCCCCTTGATCGGGAGCTTAATCTTAATCTTTGTCAGCGATGGCCGCCGCTTCTTGATTCGCTTCCCCTGTAAGTCCACAAAGCGTGGTAAGTATCGCGACTTGCGTTTGACTGGTGACGAGGTGGTGCGCTCGTCTCACCTCATCTTCGTCCTGCGGGATAGCCAACTCGTTTGGGAATATGGTATACGACTCCACCGGCAGGTTTGCCAAGTCTCGGATGTCGAACACCTCGCCCGTGTCCTTGTTCTTAGCGATGTACTTCTCCTCGCTCAAGTCGCTCTCCTCACCACCGTCCGCGGCCGCAGCCGCCGTAGCCAGCCCCGAACGCGACTCTGCTCATGCTGAGCGTCAGTACAACGGGGCGAACCGAGTAGCTCACTGCAAATATCCACTAACCGGGTAGTTGAGCTGCGATCTTGGCCGCCTCGGCTACTAAGTCCTCATGAGCGTCGTAGAACTGCGTGGGGGCGCAACAAATTGTTCAGACAGCGCACATACACCGATTGAAGAGCGCAGACGCCGCCTACATCTTCGTCCGGCTGCGCCGTGCTGTCGTCGTTCCCCATCGAGTGCCTCGAGACCCCCTTCCCGCCTTCCGTCTGCTGTTCGCGGGCGGGAGGCGACGCCTGCAGGATCCCGCTCGCCCCCACTCCTCCCGGCGGACGGACGCTCTTCCCTTCCACGCCGCTGGCCGCCGCGCACGTCTCCGCCATCGCCTCCATACTGAACGAGGGAGTCGACGCCTTCGTCCCGCGCGTCGCCCTTCGCCCCTACCGGCGAGCGAGAAAGTGCGGCCACTAAAAATAAGACCCCGCCGAAACGACTTCAACTGGGCGACCATCACTCTGACAGAACCACCTTGGTTTAAGAACAGGTTGAGTCTCATATGTTGAGCAACATTTAAGTTTAACTCCATGACTATAATGATAATTTGGTTTTATTAAAAGGGTTTACTCTGCGGCTGGTCAGACTGTGATAGCCTGGTCGCGCTCGAAAGGACGCGGAGGCGGCGACTCACATGGACGCCTCGCGCCGCGGCTTCCACGCTTTCGGCTCGTTCTCGAATGCGCCGACCGCTCAGTGCTTCGTATCCATCCCGAGGGCTGCGTTTTCGTGCCATTTTGTGGTATTCCGGCGACGAAGCAAGCGCAACACGGCGACGACAACAGCAGCGATGACGATCGGCGCGGCGCTCAACATGCGCGAGGTCGACTACTTCTCGCTGCACAACCGCAAGAAGCGCGACGTGACCGTCGAGATGCTCGACTACGCGCACGTGGACAAGTGCCAGGACGTGGACGAGCTCAAGGGCATCCTGGCGCTGCTGCGCTCGGGCAAGGAAGGCCGGTACCCGGACCTGGAGCGGGCGACGGAGGACCGCATTCTGTCGCTGCTTCCGGAGCGGGAGCGCCGCAAGATCGAGCGCATGAAGGCCGAGCCATCTGCGAGCGAGGTCTCGTCCGTGAAGCAGGACCTCGAGTCCTGGGCGGCAGAGATGGACACCAAGAACCGCGCGCTGCAGCAGCAAAGGGCGGCCAAGCGGGTCGTTGTTCCGCCGGTGCGAGGCCAAGCGCCAGCACACGAACCAGCAAAGAGCGCCGCGTCGTCTGTCGATATGAAGGAGGTGGCGATGACCCGAGTGGGCGACAACCAGCGAGAGAAGCCGCGCGCCATCCCGGCGTACGACTTCCGTTCGTGGGAGAAGTACGACGTCGACGAGGCACTGTCCGAGCTCGATGAGGACGACCAGAAGACGAGGGAGCAGGCCGATCAGCAGCGCCGAGAGCACGAGCGCCGCGCGGAGGCGCGGAAGAAGGAACTCGCGTCGCTCCCCGAGTGGCTCGATGTGAACGAGCTATCGCCGGAAGTACGCGAGATCTACGCGCTGCAGGAGAAGCACAAGGGCAACGAGTGCGTCAAGGCGAACGAGACGGACGAGGCCATCCTGCACTACACGCGCAGTATCGCGTTCGTCGACACGGACGCGATCCTGTACGCCAATCGAGCGCTCGCGCATCTCCGGCAGAAGAGCTTCGCGCTGGCCGAGCAGGACTGTTCGCGCGCCATCCTGCTCGATCCAACGTACCTCAAGGCGTGGAGTCGCCGAGGCATGGTCCGCTTCCGACGCGGCAAGTACGCCGAGGCCGTCGAGGACTTTCAGGAGGCGCTGCGTCTCGATCCGGGCAACAGGGAGGTCGAGAAGCTGCTCCTGAAGACGCGCGCCAAGTGGGAACAAGTCGATGGCACCGTGGCGGATAATCAAGCGGCGCACGAGCGTGAGTCTCCAAGCTCCGAGGCGAGTTCCAAGCCGTTTACGCGCTTTGAGGTCATCGAAGAGGAGGAGGAGACGAAAGGAGGGCCGGCCGAGAGCACACCATCCAGCTTCACTCGCTTCGAGATCATCGAGGAGGACGAGGACAAGGAGGAGCAGCCGCAGACGTTCACGCGGTTCGAAATCACCGAGGAGGACGACGAAGACGACGACGAGTAGGAGGGGAAATGCACGTTTTGAGCTGGATCGATATACACGGTGCTACCTTGTCGCCGCTTGTGTTTTCTGGTTGTCTAATCTGTCTCCATGGCGTCACTCGCGGGCTGCGGCTGCGCCTTGACGATGCCCATGCCAGGCTTGGCGGTCGAGAGGAAGTAGGAGCGCGTGTCGCCGAAGGACAGCACGGCCGCCTTGACGAGCATGCCGGGCGAGAACATGTCCTCCAGCACGAGCTTGTCCACGTCGTGCGAGCGCACGTCCTCGAGGCGGATCGTGCCCGGGAAGGCCTCCTGCAGCACCGTCTCGCCCACGCACAGGATGTCCACGATCACCTGTCGCGTCGTCACCTTGACGGCCTTGCAGATGACCGTGTCGCCCAGGCGCAGCACCTGCGCCGTGCCGATCGTCTTGCCCGCGCGCGTCACCTCCACCTGCCCGCTGGCGCTCACGCGCCACGAGCCCAGGACCGACGCGAAGATGCCGCCGTCGTGCGCGTACGTACCGACGCCCGCCGTCAGCGCGCCGGCGTCTGCAAGCCGCTGCCCCGGAAGCGCCGCGCCCCCTGTCACTGTGCTCATTACGTTTGGTCTGTTGGTCTGGGTTGTGATCGATCGCGCCCAGTCGACTTGTTCGGATGTTAATTAACAATTATCGGGTGCAGGCACTATAAACACTTGGTAATTGTATAGAATATAATAGCTGATATGTTAATGATCCGTATCGACTGACCGAACGGATGCCATTGCATTGGCGGCATCAAGACTCCTGGAGCAGGCGGACGGGCAGCGATGGTGCGGCTCAAGACGCGGTACCTGGTGGTGGAGGTGGCGGCGGCGCGCCCCAAGCTGGCGGCGCAGCGCGATGACATCCACGGCGTCATCCGCGAGTCCATCGCGCGGAGCCACGGCGACTACGGCGTCGGCATGCTGCAGTACGCTTTCCAGGGTGAGCGGCGCACGTCTTTCGGTGGTGGTGCTGCTGCAGTTGGTGAAGCGCTGACGCTTCGTCTGTATTGACCAGTGGTCTACTACAACACGCACACGCGGCTGGCGGTCGTGCGATGCGCGCGCGAGCACTGCAAGCTCGTCGAGTCGGCGCTCGTGTTCGTGACCGGCCTGCAGAACCAGGAAGTCCGCACGCGCGTCGCCAGAGTCTGCGGTGCGTCAAGGGGGCGCCAGTCAGTTACGCTCGTCAATCACAGCGTCTAACAGTGCACGAATGCCGCTCAATGAACAACAGGCTCCAGCCGGTCGTGCAGGCAGCACGTGATGGCGCTCTCCGTGGAGCGGGCCGAGCGCCTGGGCCTGCGCGGCGTGTACGCCCAGTTCCCGGCCGAGCTCGAGGCGGAGATCGCGACAATCGACCCGCAGTAGCTATGTAAATGACACCAAAGCAGTGGACCCCGTGACCGCGAGTGATGAGAGCAGCTTGGTGTTTCGCAAGAGTTGCAGTGGCGTTCCGCTGTATTGGCTCCGCCGGGCCGGCGCCCCGTTAATCTATTCAATGCTCTTGCCCGCCTGCTCGTACTCGGTCTCGATCTGCGAGCAGTAGAAGTCGATCTCGTCGAAGATGTCGCGCACAGTCTTGTTGGGCACCTCGAGCACCTGCTTGGAGCCGTTGACTGGCGTCACCACATTCAATAGCCGTCGGTTAGTATGGCGACGTGCACTCATCGGGTGGAGTCAGCGCTACCGACACGCCCTGGCGTCGCAAACACCGTCGCACGTACTGAAGTCGAGCTGGATGAGCGGCGACGTGCCCGCGAACGTGACCGTGTTGGCGATCTCGGCCTTGGGGTTCACCGCGCGCGTCTGAACGAGAAGCAGAGAGAGTGACGCATGCATTAGCCATGTATACCAGTCGTGCGGTGCTGATCACTCCGCGATGCGGCTACAGGCGAGACGCTACCTTTCCGGCGTTCATCTGGCGGAAGAACTCGCTGTCGTCGCCCAGAGAAACGAGCACCACACGAATCGTCCGTCAGTTCCCTCGCCCTCCTCCTCCAGTCAATACACTACGAGAGAGGCCGTACCAGGCGCCGGTCGCGCGCGTGTCGAAGGTCGAAAAGGAGACCTTGACGGACTTGACGAAGCGAACCACGTTGCGCGCCGCCATCGTGAGCTGCTGGTCGAGTCTCTAGCGTTCGTCTTCCGTCGGGGGCGAGTCTTGGTCGGTCAGCGATGGCCCACCAACTCGCCGCCACTAGTTACCTCTATAGTTTGATATTCTCATATCATTTATACAGATCTATGCGATATGAAAGGTTTTGTCGGGGAGATCACATCCGGCACTTCACTTTGGACGTCGACGATGCGGCCGGAGGAGCGCGCGGTCGACCGCGAGCGGCACTGACCGTTCCTGCTGCGCGTGTTCTGCAGCGCGGACGCGCACAACCGGTGCGTACAGTACTCAAGCGTGATGCGGTGGTGTCTGCGCGCGAAACTAACTGAGCGGCGTGGGGTGGGAGCAGGCGAGAGGCGTACGAGAAGATGGAGGACGAGCCGGTCACCAACGAACTCCACATCTACACGTGGTGCGCTGCCTAGTCAGTCGCGTATGTGCTCTCTCCGATGTGGTGGCTAAGTGCTGATTGACGACAGGCCGGACGCGACGCTGCGCGAGACCGCGGACCTCGTGCAGGACGCGAACGCGGACGCGCGCAAGCCCAAAGTGCGGCTGGGCTTCTCCATCGTGTCCGAGGCGAGAGACGGACGGTGAGCGCCAGCGACAGCGAGTGGTGGGGTGCAGCCATTCAGCGGCATTCATCCTAACGATGTCCCGTGTCCATGTGTTAAGCAGCGTCGCGATGCGCAATGTCGGGTGGGTGCAGGGCGGCCGCCGCAAGAGCGCCGACGAGGACAAGACGCTCTCGAGCCTGCGCTTCCAGCCGGGCGACTTCCTCGACGTAGCGCTCGCCCAGTGATGATTCCGTTAGTTGCATAGAAAACCTGCGCCATTGAGGAAGGTGCTGGTTGGTCATGTGTCGATGGTACTTGAAGCAACAAGATCACACCCAGACTTTGTCGCCTACTGTACCACTACCGTGCTGGCTGTCAATTCTGATACACTCTTCTTGTGACCACCCTGTCATTCTCGGTATCATCTTTGGCGGGGTCAGCTCACGGTACTGCCCTGCCCCCGCGTCGTCGGTGTTGGTCAGGGGGAAAAGCAAAGCCCGGTGGGGATCAATCGGCGGAGATGGTGCTCGTGTCGACGGAGACGTTCCTGGCCAAGGTGGGCGAGTTCTACGGCGCGGCGGCCGGCGGCGCGGAGGCCAAGGCGCCGGCCAAGGGCACGGTGGCCATTTCCTGCAAGAGCGGTGCGTGTTTGGCGCCGTTTTCAGCGAGTGAAGACGGCCCAAAGGATTGACGAGGCGTGTGCTTGACTGGACCTAGTGCCCGCGTCCAAGACGGGGAGCAAGGCGGACCGCGCGCGCGCCAAGGCGGCGCCCGAGGAGGACCGGCCGGTGCTGCTCTTCCGCGCCTGCAAGTACGGCAACAACAAGCACAAGAAGAAGTACAGCACGGTGGTGACGGCGGCCGAGCACGGCGCGTTCCACGCGGCGCTGAGCCAGCTGCTCAAGACGACGGTGGACGCGTCGGCGGCGGACGCGCGGCCCGCGGGCGCCACGCGCATCGCCAAGGCCAAGAAGGCCTCGGAATAGATAGAGCAGTGGTCTGTTTTTAAGTCATAAGCGTGGTGGGGGTTGGCACAGCAGCAGTTCGAGTTGGTGCATTGCATAGTCTACGTTCTATATACACAGCCGTCACGATGGCACGGGTGACGTGAGGGGCGACGCGCCCACCGTCTCCTCCCGCCCGGCCAGCCGCGAGTACGCCGTGAACCGCGGCAGGTCGTCCGCCACCGTCATGTCCGTCAGCACGTCGCGCAGGTAGTGGTTGCGCCGCGACGCGCGCCGTCGGCCCTCGCCCAGCGCCGGGCCAGCGCTCAGCAGCCGCGCCACCGCCGGCAGGTAGTCGAGCATGAACCGCGCATTGTTGCCCGTGCGCGCGCTCCTGCCACATCGGAACGGCCGTCAGTAGGGCGGGAGAGCAACAACATGGTGGTCGTACTGGCAAACGAACCCGAGACTCAACAGCGGCAGCTCCAGCTTCGGCATCACCTCGGCGACCTCCAGCCGCTTGGCGTCCCTGCACACATTGAGTTAGTGCATGGTCAACTGCAGCAGCTAGTGACGCACTCTCTCTCTCTCTCTCTCTCTCTCTCTCTCTCTCTCTCTCTCTCACCTGTCGCGCTGGGCGATGGCGGCGGCGCGCGTGCGGCGGACGCAGCGCGCGGGCGACGCGCTGGGTCGGTTCTCGCTCGGCGATCCCAGCAGCAGCCGCTCGCCTGGTCGGCCGCTGTCGGTGAGCGCGTCCAGGGCCGAGCGCCGCACGTCGCGAGCCAGCGATCGCACGCGCGCCTGCTGGAAGAACTGCTCCGACAGGCAACGAGCCAATCGGGTTAGTGTCGCCATTTACTACTATAGATCCATGTCCAGCAGTTGGGATCGATCGTACCGAAAGCGTCGGCTCGGGCGCCAGTTGGTCCAGGAGCTGCTGCTTGCGGTCATCGCTCTCATTTCCGTCGCCGATCCCGTCGGTGAGCACGCTGAACGCGTCGTCGTCGTCATGGCATCTCGCGACCCACGTGTCGACCAATGACGCGGCGTCCGTCACGTTCGCGAGGTCGCTCAGCAGCTCCAGGTCCACGCGCTTCTGCTCGAGCGTCTTGTCCTCCGACCCGCGCTCCTCGTCCTCCTTTTCCGTCGCGGACCGCAGCTCGGGCAGCAAGTTGCTGAGCAGCACGTCGAACGACCGGCCGGCGTATATGGTCCACGCCTGGACGGCGGAGCTAGCAGGAGGTGACGGCGGCAGCGACTGCTCTGTCATCTCAACCTCGACAACACCCGATGACGAGGCTGCCGGCCCAGAAGCAGCAGCCGAAGTGACGCGACTGCCGTCTGCGTCTCCCAGCACCGACGCAAGTGACAGGCCGTCTCCACGCCACTGCCACTGCGCATTGCGCGGCAAGGGGCTCACGAGTTGAGACAGGTTCGTCTGGAGGAAGTGCAGCGCGTGGCGGATGTCGCAGTCGAAGAACCGCGCCATGGTCTCCACGAGTGCTGGCGCCAGCGCCACGCCTTCCAGGTGCGCGACCAGCATGATCCAAGCCGAGAACTCGCCTCGCGACGGGCGGGAAAGCGCGCCGCGGAGTCGCGAGGGCGTCGAGGGGAAGTTGTCGGGCAATTCGGCGCATGTGACGACGATCGGGCACTTGGAGCGTCGAGCGATCGCGCACAAGGACGACAGGAACCCGCGGTCTTCGTCGAACACAACGTCCACCTGTGGTAGTCGGAGCAGAAGACGTTAGTGTGATGTCACCACATGCATAGCAACCGACTGGCACTCACATCTTCAAACAGGACGAGCGAGAGATGCGAGGACGCGGGCGCTCCGTCCACACACTTGCGCTTACTGGACGGCCCCTTCCGCTTCTTGGGGGGCATCGCCTTCTTCTTCTTCTTGCCGCCAGCATCAGCAACGTGGAGCACACGCGTCGACTGCGTCGCCTCGCCCGCGATCTCGACGATGCTCTTGCCCGACCGGTTCTGCGCTGCGTTGATCTCGATGACCTGGTACCCGAGCTCTTCGGCGCACGCGTACACGGCAGCCGACTTGCCCGCGCCGGACGCGCCCTCCACGATGAACAGGCGATGCAGATCGCAGCCCATCTCGTCTTCACTGTCGTCTTCGAACGCGTAGAGCTCGGACTGGAAGCAGGAGCTGCGCTCGCGGCCGTTGCCGCCGCTCTTCCACGCGCTGAGCCACGACGACAGGAGACGAACCGTCTCCTTGTTGCCCACGATCCCGCTCGCCATCACTGGCAGGTACCGATCCACCAGCGTCAGATTGGCCTCCTTGTCCAGGCGCTTGTCCCTGGCGGCTTCAAGGCTCGCGAGCAGCTCGCGCACGCGCTTCTCGCGGACGCCGTACGTGTCGACCAGGTACGAGATGAAGTCGTCCTCCGGCCCCTCCAAGTGCGTTGCCCACCTGTCGTCGTACTCGTTCTCGTTATCGGACGCATCCGACTCGTCGCCCCCTTGGCGGTACTCACAGAACCAAAACATGTCGGAAAGCGACGCCTCCTCATCCACTTGCACGTTGCCCGAGGCCACAATGTCGGCTAGGTGACGGGGACCGGACGCACTGTGTTGATTGCTGTCGTCGTCATCGTCTAGTACGACGATCTTCGGACCGGTTGCAGCCACTGGCATCACTCGATGTGGAGGCATATTGTAAGAGACGTCAACGTCCTCCATGTCAGCCGCCGAGTCGGCGCAAACGACGTGCTGCACGCTCGGGAACGCCGCCGCCTCCTTCTTCCACTTCTTTCCTGCTTTCTTGTGGCTTTGGCCGGGTGTATCCACGTCGTCGTCGACCTCGATCGCGCTCGAGTCGTCGCCGCTCGACGACACCTGGCTCTTCTTATTGGATTTTGACGACGACGCACTCATCTGGTGTGCCTGGAAGAACGGATTCACGCCCTTGGACCCCGTGAAGAACGCGAGATCCTTCTCGCGCGCCTTGCGCAGCTCTTCCCGGAAGGACGTGACGGCCTCGATCTCCTGCAGCTGCTTGCGCTCCTGATCCGTCAGGAAGAACGCTTGCGCCGCCTTGGCACCGTTAGGAGTGCCGTTGCCACCACCAGCCGTTGGCGCCTTCCCGGGAGGTGGCTTCTTCTTGTCCAAGTCAAGCTTTCGCTTGCGACTCCCACCGTTCGAAGCCGGTTTAGTCGCGAGCAAGACAACATCGGGTGATGCTTCCGTGGCTCTCGCCTTCTTGGCACTCTTCTTCTCGGACAAAACGGGTGTATCCTCGATCACAAGCACTGACGACGGTGAGGGCGTCGCCCGGCTCGCGTTCTGCCGTCGCGATCGCGGCGGTGGCGTCAGGAACAGCGCCGCCTCGTCGGAAAGCACCTGAGCACGCGACCTGCCCTGCTGCTGTATCTGCTCCGCCCGCACGGCCGCCTGCCGCTTTGGTCGACCCGACAAATTTGTGGCTGGCTGCTCCGGCTGATTGCCGTCCACGGGGGAGGCGGCAACGATCGAGTCGACGCTCAGGTCGTTCACAGCCGGCGGTGTCTGGTCTTGGAGCCGCAGCTGCCGCCGATTCTGCCTCCTTGACCTCTTCACTGGCGTTTGCACTGGATGCTCCGCTTGTTCTTCCTCAGCTCTGGTGTCTTCAACCAGGGAGGGCGCTTCAACCAACGACTGTGAGCCGGCAGACGCAGCACAGGCTGCGGAAGACTCCTCTAGTTCAGTGGATTTTGCACCATCATCTGCACCGGTTGTATCAACAGCATCAGACACGGAGGTTGGAGCCGCCGATGAGTCTTCAACTCCGTTGCGTGCTGGCTTCGTGTCGCCATTGCCTTCTTTAGCGGCCGTCGCGACGCAGAAGAGCGCGATGGACGGCTGGGACTTGTCGGGGCTTCCATTCTTGCGGCTTGCGCTCGCTCGCGCCTTCTTGCGCGCGCGCCGCCGTCCCCAGTGCGCGCGCTCGTCAAACTCGGCGTCGTCCTCCTCCGTGTCAATGTCCTCGACCAGTGCGCGCTTGTCGGGGCTGATGCGCGTGATCGCAGCGTCACCTTCGCCCCGCAGCTGCGCGATCCCGACGTCCAGAGGCGAGTCCGTCGCCTTCTCCGCCGCTGCGGTCGCCTCCGCATCCGTGGACGAGGCAGGCGGCTCTGGGGCGCTGAGCCACGACGAGAGTCCGGACTTACCCATGGCGGGAGCGACAAGGAGAGCGGCGCTGGGGCCAGGGAATGGAGTGTAGGAGGGGAACGAAGACGTGCGGGCAGGAAAGGGGAGAGAGAGCGCCGCTAGGTGTAGTAGATCACGAGCGCGAACGCTTTTAGAGCGCAAGTGGGCACTTTGGGAGCTTTTCGTCGCTTTTTGGCGCGCGTCGGTCCAAAACGCGTCCTTCCCGCCAATTCGGGTTTGAGTTCCGGTTCTTATTTTATTTTTGGCATTTCATTTTGGCGTTTTTAGTGATTTTGACGAGGATGATCGTACTTTTACGAGTGATCACTCAGCAATTATTGCTTTAATAAAGTGTTTTGTACTTGTCTGGACTCGAAAAAGAATGAGGGGTTTGCGTTTTCCCCCATAACGCGTGCCCTATTTGTCAGACTGGAGCAAATGAGGTACGTGGGGCTTTGGCGAATCTACACGTATTTTTTTTCGCGCCATTAACTCGAATTTTCAAAAAATAGCCGATGGTTTGTCATCGGTTCTGCCGAGGACTAAAGGTTTCTTTTCGCAGCGCAGCGGCTATTTTACCAAATTTAGCCGAAAAGGTATTAAAATGTAGTTTTTTTCTTCATTAGTCGCTTGGAAGCGGGTGTCGTCCAAAATGGGCGAGTCTAAGCTTTGTTTTATCGTGTAGAAAAACTGAGGTTTTTTGTGCTGATACGTTGAAACATAGCAACTTCTCACCACATTTCAGCCAATCAGCGAAAACTCCATTTTAAG